>CAKNWW010040602.1:0-10426 GCA_932074435.1 Andricus kollari
AAAAAAATGTTTGAAAAAAATTTAGTTGAAAAAAAATTATCTTACAAAAATTTTATGAAACAAAAATTTTGGCGTTTATGTCCTTTTGGTGTGCTAAATTTCGGCGCATGCGCAGCCTTTTCACCAGTGCCTAAAGTAAGTCATCTTCAAACTGCGCATGCGCGAAAATTGTTTCGCACTCAGTCTGCTCAAATAAGGTCCTTTAGGCACAATTTAGAAGCATGAAAACGTCAACTATTCAGGTGGGTGTTGCAAAAAAATAACTTTTGTTTTCAATTTGGAAATAAGGGACTTGAAAGTTACAAAATCAGAATCTGCGAATCAATACGATTACAAATATATAAAATTTGCCTTGATACGTTCTAAATACATCACATTTTGTAAGTATTCCGTAAACTATACGAGATGCGTAAAAACAAATAGCATTTTTAGATTCACCGTCAGGACATTACTGTACATATATAAATATATAAGTAAATAAGTTGCCACAAATAAATATATACATTTCAATGAATAAACAATAATTTGTAGTAAAAAAGGCATTAGTTTTATGAAGACCTCCTGACATCCGAACGTGTTTTTCGGAATCCTCAAAGTGGGACCGCCATGGATTTAAAACATAAAAAAGGACCCAAATCTTTCGGCGATTTCTAGAGAAAAAATCATTCAAATAGAGACTGATAATTTACTAAAATGTATGTGACCTGACCTGACATTTTCGCCTGAAACGTTTCTGAGATTTCGTTTCAATAGGGAAATATTTTCTCATATAAACAAGATAAATAATATGTTTAAAAAATTTTTTAACAGGTATTGATAGATCATAAGAGGATATGGAAGGTTCCTCAATAGGTCATTCGAGGCGTCTCGCAGATGTGAACAAATATATCAAATATAGTACTGAAGTATTTCTAATATTAGGAAACTTTTGCTCATATAAATAAAATAAAACATTTTTTTGAAACTTCGATCGATGCGTCTCAAAAAAGCGCACAAATACATCAGACATCGTTGCCTCTCAATCAGAAAAGTTTTTCTCACATAAACGGTAAAAAATGTTGTTTCAAACTTCTAAAATGAAAAAATAAATGCTTCTAACTGATCGGTCTAGCTCAAAATCATATCAGATCTAGAAATCAATTGGGGCTACAATTCTTACAAATTCAATTATCGTTGATCTTTTACTTTTTGAGATATGGTAAACAGAAAATAGTTACGTACCAGCAGTATCATCGCACTCGCACTCACGTACAAAAATTTTGTTTTACTTGCATTTTTAAGTTCCTGGTGTCAAATTATATCGAAATATGTCAAAAAAGTAGATTTTTTGACAATGACATTTAAAAAAAATAATTAAAAAAAATATGACAAAAATTTAGGTAATTACAAACCTTCCCTTTTTGGGGAAGAATAAATAAATTTATTATTTAAAGCATCCTAAAGCTGTATGAAAAGTCGCAAAAATGTGTTTTTTTGTTTGGTTTTTTGATCAATGTAAATTGTTTCTAGGAATGTACACTTATATTTTTGAACCAATTAAAAAAATGTGTATTTGTTTTAAAAAAAATCAATGAGCAAAAAAGATTTCTTGAACATTGACAAGACTCATTGATTTTATTCCATAACATTTTCGTTGCGATATCCCAGGTTGAAATTTCTGTACTCTGCCTGAGTTCACCGCCGGCGCAGTAGTTGCCCAGTACTGGTCACTAGTATATATAAACGGTAATTCGCCCAGTACTGGCTAAAGGTTGGTTCCAATATAGAGCTCTTACTATGCAGACAGTATACAAATGTTAAAAATTTTAAAAATTGGATGTGAATAAAAATTTTCGCTTTTATGGTATTGTAGTGTCAGCTTTATGTGAAGCTAGCACTACTACACGTTTTTAACGATAATAAACATGTTGCAATTTTGTGTATGAAACAAATCAACGGCACTTAATTAGCACCAAATTTCGACATCAAAGAGAATTTAGTGTGGTCAATAGTTTTCGCTTTTTGGCGTGGTAGTGCAAGCTTCACATAAAGTTGGCACTACTACAGGGTTTTGAAAAAAGTTACAAGATACACAATTTTTTTGCGACATAATTGAGCACTGAATTACCATTAAATCATTGCACGTTGACCATGTTAATAGGAGTGTGTGGTAATACCATCTTTATGCAGCTGATTGTTTTCCTTTTGCGATCGTTGCACCTGGTTATAATATTGACAAAAAAAGCACTATAAAGCTTTTGCCGTATACACTGTTAGAAATATCCTGAAATTTTAACCAATTTTGATTAACTGAGGTTGAAAAATTATGTATTTCGGTAGAAAATGAGACTACATTTGGTTGAAAATTCATTTAGCTACGGTGGTTTTATAAAAAATTTTCTATACAAAAAAAAGAGCGCTTGAAGTTTTTTTCTCTCAGTGTAGGATCTCATTAATTTATATTTATAATAACAATAAACACATACAAACGATGCACATATAAGATAGTCTTGTGTTACATTAACTCGATACATCTCTATCTAAGTCTCGTCGTTTTTTATGCTGACACAAAATTACAAGAATGTGTGAATGGGACTGTATCTCTTATATATTTCATTCTTTCAAAGCATGGTAACTGTGTGGTTTTTAGCAAGTAATAGACCATTCTGCGTTTTTTCCTTATAAGCTAGACTCTTAGCTCTTGAAATTTTTTTAACAAGTATATTTTCAAAAGTGTTAGTTTCTGGCGCTTGACTGGAAATATTTGAGTAAATAATTGATTCGATGAATTGTGTTTTAAAAATATGATCGGTTAGTTACATTCACAAAAAATCATATTTGTATAAATTATTTGTTTATTCATCTTTAGATATAAAGATTCCCGTGAACACTCATCTTTTCTAAAAATGATATTCATTCGGATGATTGTGTTATTGTTCCTTTTGTCGGTTTCGGTGTGTGCTCGGTGTCACTGTTATCACCATTATTCGCAACATCGTGAATTAAAAGTTAACAAAAACCGCATAATAGAAGCTGCTAGAAATTTGAAGTTGGTGGAAATTGATGGAAATCTTAGTGTCGACGCTATCAACAACCGAAGACTTGAGCAAATGTTGGAAAAAGCTATTTTAAAAATAATTACGGGTGACTTAAGTAAGGCCAATATGCAGTTACTAAAGAGCTTTAATTACAGTCTCGAGGAAATTTTGGAAATTCGAGAACGTGAGAGAGGTACGAAAGAAGATAAAGAAGTACGGAAAGTGGATCAGATAGTTTTCTTTCAAGATCTTCCCCACAAGAATGGAAATAATGTGCAAAACTGGAGCAGTTTACTAAATTATACATTTTCTGTTTTCAGAAAAAGTTTATTAAAAAATGTGCATATTTATGAGAGCAGAGAGAAAGAACTTGAAGAATATAATAAGCAAGCCGTTTATGATTATGAAAATATGGTTGGAAAAATTGAATACCAACAGTCCGAATTTGATAAGTCCTTTGAAGATAAACCAACCCAGGATAACTTAGACCAATCTATAAACACGAGAAGCATCTATGAAAATGTTAATAAGGGTTTGGAACCATATGTAATTTTCAAGATACGTTACGATGATCCCGAGTTTGATTTAATATCGGAGGAAAGCCCTGCTTCCTTATTTATGACCAATTTATCTGAAACATTTCAAGATAAGGGTAATTTAAAAGTAAAAAATTATAGAAATAACTTAATAGCCTCAAAAAATTGGTATAATTCCTTTCATGGATACAATTTTTCTCTGGATAGTTTATGTTCCTTGTCACCCCACGCGAACTTTTTGAAAGTTGTAAATAATCACCACCAGGGAAACATACATTCTGCTGTTATTTCCACCGACGCAATATTAAATGAACAGTATACCTCAATTACTGACATTATGTCAGTTTTTTTCAATTATTCTGACATACATAATTTTTCTGAAAAATACATGGCCAATGCTAGTTTAACAATAAATCAGATTTTGGACATTCAAACTCCAAATAATACCAGAAAAAATGGACATGGTGTTTTAGAATGGATAGAGAACGATATCTACAGAGTCATATCCGAAACCACAGATTTAGTGACAGTTAATGATAATTATTATAACACTAACAGCTACGGCAGAAAAAGAAGTATGTGCCCACTCAATCCAAATTCCTCTTTAGAATCAAATGACGGACGCGAAACCAAAAATGATGCCTTCAATGATTTATCGTGGAAAAGTAATGCCACCATATTTAAGTTGTCAAAGAATGAAAAAATTATCATGAAGAAACAGCAAAGGTAAGCTTTTTATACCAACTGCAATAAAGCTCAAAAATCATATAGGCATAAGAAAACCTCCACAACTGCCCAAATTTGGTAAAACCATTATACGAAGAGTAATATGATAAGCACGATATGCGCGTGAAAAGCAGGCAATTAACGAAGCGTGCTCTACAACAGTACATTTAACGTTGCTTGCCATAAGTATCATTTTGTACCTATATTCACATATTAGATAACCCTTATGACAAGTGGTACATAATGTACTGTTGTAGAGCACGCTTTAAATGCTGATTAAGAGACGAATTATTGCTTCTTAGTCAGCATTTTGCAGTTTTTTCTGTTACACTTCTCGTCCCTCATATTTTAGAAATATACATTCAGAAAAAAAAATTTGTAAGTCATACCATTTTAAAAAATGACTTTACTAATATTTACTCATGTTTTTTGCCTTACATTAAGTTATGCAAATTAATTTTTTACATACATTTGAGTTTTTTTCCTTTGCAGAGATTCATTTTTGTCGCCAAAGACCCAATGCAACTAGATGAGCGATAAAATATAATTATATTGCTGCGGTTTCACGAATAATAATCTTCGTCGTCGTCTGCATCTGCTCCGGCATCATCTACGATGTCTTTTTCCATTCGCTTTCAGGTTCATTTTCCTCGACCTCAGAAAATTGACCTGGTTGCTTGTTGAACTTGCTGTACCTTTTCTTCGTTGCCCGAAGAACCTCCTGAATTTTAGTCTTGTATTCCGTAACTGTAAACAAACAAATTAATAAATAACCCTGCTTAAAATGCCGGAAAGGACCCGATGGAAACCAGACGCAAGCCTGATAGAAACCAGGTAAGTCTTCTATACGGGTCTATCCGGACCCTATACGTAGAATTATTTTCAATCCGGAAATTTTACGGATCTATCCAGGTTCTATCAGGGAGACCTGACCAATTCTATATTTTAGTACAGACCACAGCGACCATCTATCCGGGTCTATCCGGTAACTATCCGGGACGCGGAACTAGAAACTATTTTTGTCTATGTCAAAAATATCATCTACTCGGGTCTATCCGGGACTTATGTGGGACATGGAAACAAACATTCCTTTCCTCTATGTTCAGAAGAAGCTTCTATCCGGGTCTATCCGGGACCTATCTGGGAGTTTACCGTTGAAAAGAGAAACAAGTCCTACACTTTACGTTTATGCGGGTCTATTTGGGACCTATTCGGAACACGAAAACAGATATTCATTTTCTCAAAGATCAAATGAAGTATCCATCCAGGTGTATCCAGGACCTATCTGTAAATTTACCGTTGCAAAAAAAATGTCCTACAGTTTGTGTTTATCCGGGTCTATCCGGTTCTTATTTTGAACATGGAAACAAAAATTCATTTTCTCGAAGTTCAAATGAAGCGTCTATCCGGGTCTATCCGGGACATATCTGGGAGTTTACACGGGAAAAAATGTTCATTAAACTGTCTTGAATTATTTCAAGAGTAGGGGATGAGAGCGAACCTTGAACAAATTTTCTATATTCTGTATAACTTTCAGGATTTAATGTAGAACAAAACTGGATTAACACTACAAGAGTTCTGTAAACTTTATATTGAACTCCGATTTAAAAAAGTTCAATAAAATATATAGTGAAATTCATGGAAAAATGTTGAAGACATTCGTATAAATCACAATTGAGGTATTGAGAGTTTGTAATCACATCATTATAAGGTTTAAATATCTCAACTTAGTCAAATGTATAGAAAAATTGTTGAAAAATTGTTTTAAAATCTCATAGAAATTCGATTCGAGGTATTGAATTTTTGTGAACTACTTCAATATGAGATCTATAGACCTCAGTTCTATAAAATGAAGCTGCCCGGGTAAAAATATTTGGTCTTTATTTTGCCTTGGGTAAAGACCAATCCAAGACAATTTTAAGTCATTCTGTATGTCTAGCTCGTGAGACGGAACCAGAATATTTTTGATGTCTTAAGCGTCTCTAAGGGTCAACACTAATGCACTTCAAACTTTATAGAATGTTTATATTATGTATATTAATGGCATTTATTCAGTATGTAGTAATACGCTTATTTGTCTGCAATAATTATTATTCTTTGGATGATGAATCTAAAAATGTTATCCATTTTTTCCTATCTCCAACAGTTCACTACATACTTCTAGAAAATGACAGTTTTAATCTTTTTACGGAAAATTGTATATGCCTGCAGTTGTTGAGACAGACAGGTTCCGAATTTCTTATTGAAAAATTAGTTATTAACAAATTACAAGTTTCATAGGTGGTAAAATTTTAATCCTCAGCAGATGTCAACTGCTTGGTCCTAACCTAGCTACCTGATTCCTGGAAATGGCAAGCCCTGCCCGTGGGGTCCATAGTTTATATGGGTCGCAGTATAATGGACAGTAAAATTTACAAACGAAAACTCTTGTAATTTTGACCCTGGGAAATGTTAAAGCCACAAATTGGTAATATAATTTTCTTTAAAAGCAATTCGGTATATTTATCAAGACTTACACTTCTTGTCTTAAGACAAGTCTACGTGGTCTTTTCTTGGTACAGTTCACAGCCATATATGCGAGAGAAGTCTGTATATCTCCAATGTCTAGCTGGTGAGACGGAGCCAGACATCACGGTCCTAGAGAGATATTCGAGATATATCGAAGACACTCAAGCCAAAACCAAGCACAAATATTTTTACCCGGGTGCGCAGTCGCTACTGTGCGCATGCAGCTACATTTTCTGTATCCCCCCGGCCAATGTGCTTAACAGATAACGCCGGTTAGTGAATAATAATTTATTAGTGAATTATAACTTATTTAAATTTATATAACTTATATCAACTTCTTCTATATAGCTATATAACTTCTTATTAATCTTGAATCTACTACAATTTATAACCAAGAAATAATTGGCGATTAAAGAATTTTTCGAGATTTAAAATGTTCAGAATTATAAATATTTTAAAGTGATAAAGATCTCGAAATATAAAAATATAAAACTCCGGAAATTCGAAATTCCCGAAATTATGAAACTAGAATTTTCAAATCATCGATATTCCACAAAAACAGCGAATTTATTTTAAAAAGAATTCATTCATTAGAAAAGAAGAAATTCTGAACCCGTAAATTATTAAAATTTTAAAAGCAAGAAAAATTGTTATGAAACGGGTCACAAAAATTTGTCACGCAACCCTGCACAGCTGTAAATCATATTTTATATATTTTTTAATACTCCGTGTTAAGTTAGCTGCGACGTTTTGTTAGGAGTTGCGAATGCGTAGGTAGGGGGTTCGAACCCACAGCGAATAAGAATTTTATTAGCGTGCGATCATTAATGTAGTGATTGTTCGCATAATAGTAAATAATTATGTGATTAAATATGTGAACAAATATTAAAGTATCATGATAATAATAATAATAAAGATTGTTTTTTTTTTAGGCGAAAAATCGGTCATCATTTTATAGAACTCTTATCTATAGTTTGGAGACTTTTCCGATATAGACTCTATATTAGTTGGACTTTAAGATTTTCTGGAACTATTCTACGTTTTTCGCATCCTGCCTTCTGATAGAGATTACGTCACCTCATTATTTAAAGTTCATAGAATTTTGGAACACATGTCGTAGAATAGTTCAATGCAATATAAAACCAAGAAGATTTTAACTTTTATTAAACTACCCATCGTATCCTCTACTATAGGACTAGTTGTATAATATTTATTGACGTTTTTTTCATGTACCGTTGAAAAAAGAAACACGTCCTACAGTTTACCTTTTTCCGGGTCTATCCGGGACCTATTTGGGACACGAAAACAAACATTTATTTCCTCGAAGTTTGAATGAAGCGTCTATCCGGTATCCGGGATCTGACCAGTAGTTTTTGTATCGAAAAATTATAAGGTCCCGCAATGTAGGCTTACCCTGATCTATCCTACACTTATCCGGGACATGGAACCAGAATTTTATTTCCTGTGTAGTCAAAAAGGCTGTCTGTCTGCATCTATTCGAGAACAATCTGGGAATATTTGAAACGATAAAGAGATCAAGTCCGATAAACTATGTTTTACCGGGACTATCGGGGATCTATCCGGGACGTAGGTCCAGAAATTGATTACCTGTAAAGTCAAAAAGTGCGTCTATCTGGGCGTATCCAGGATGTGACCGGTAGTATGTGCATCAAGAAATCAAGCAAGTCCCGCAAGGTACATTTAACCGGGACTATCCGGGACCTATCCAAGACATGAAACCTGAACTCAATTTCCTGTCAAGTCAAAAAGGTTGTCCGTTCGGGTCTATCCGGGATCAAACTGGGAGAATTTAAGTCGATTTTCATCATTTTCACATTCTCATCTAGAGAAGGCATTAGATTTGTGTAAAATTTGACCCCCATGTTTTTTGTCAAATGTCCACGTTTTCAGACCCCCTGAACCCAAAAAATAGGTTTTTACGAATGTGTCTGTCTGTCTCTCTGTATGTATGTATGTATGTATGTATGTATGTATGTATGTATGTACCCGGATAGCACAATTGTTTCCCTGAACATTCCTGGAATATTCCAATGTAAGGTTCGGAGAATTCCGAAAACTGTCCCACGAAGGTGCCGGGAAATAGGTAAATGTCCACATATCCAGGAAGATTCCCAAGGAAGGTTCCTGCAATGTTCGTGAAAAATGTTCCAGGAAGTTTCCCGAAAGTAGGTAAATGTCCGCGTATCAAGGAAGATACCCAAGAAATGTTCCGAGAATGTTCGTAAAAAAATATCGCATTATAATAATTAATTTTATATATTGCGAAAATTTTTCACGAATATTCCGCAAAGGTTCCTGGCAGTAGGTAATTGTCCGTGCATCAAGGATGGTTCCCAAGGAAGGTTCTGGGAATGTTCGTGGAATATGTTCGCAATTAATAAATTTCATTAATTTAACACATTAAATTCCTTACGAGCATTCTCGGAACCTTCCTTGGGAATCTTCCTGGATATGCGGACATTTACCTGCTCCCGGGAACCTTCCTGGGACATTTTTCGAAATTCCTTGAACCTTATATTGGAATGTTCCAGGAATGTTCAGGGAAACTTTTGTGCTATCCGGGTCTGTCTGTCTGTGAGCACGATAACTTTCGAAGGAATTGACTGATTGGCTCGACCTTTGGTATAATCTTTTAGTCTCGTAAACGAAAGGTCAAGTTCGTTAGCCAGCCATTTTGGATAAAAATTTAAAAAGCGAGCGCATTTTGATAATTTTTGAGACCATGTTTTTTCAATATTTCAAAATTATATGTGCAGCTGTTTACAGTACTTAAAAATGCAAACAATTTATTTTTATGACATTTTTCGATGAAATAAAAATTTTCAGAGTTACAGCATTTTGAAAATCCAAAAGAAGAAACGAAAATTAACATTTTCAGCCAAACAACGCACGATACGAAAGAAAGTCAAGACAAGAAAAATGTTTCTTTTTGCACGCCCCATAAGATTATTATAACGACTTTTTAAATTGTCTCAAAAAAACGAAAATTCACATTTTTATTACACAACTTGGATAGCACAAAAGTTTCCCTGAACATTCCTGGAACATTCCAATTCATGGACAAAAAAATGGACAAAAAACATTAACATCATTTTAATTAAAATATTCCACTGGTCAAAAACCTTAAAATCAATCAATAAAAATATTCCAATATAAGGTTCGGAGAATTCCGAAAAATGTCCCAGGAAGGTTCCCGGAAGTGGGTAAATGTCCGCATATCCAGGAAGATTCCCAAGGAAGGTTTCTGGAATGCTCGTAAGGAATTTAATTAATTAAATTAATGCAATTCATACAATGCGAACATTTTCCACGAATATTCCCGGAACCTTCCTTGGGAACATTCCTTGATGCACGGACAATCACCTACTGCCAGGAACCTTCGCGGAATGTTCGTGAAACATTTTCGCATTATATAAAATTAATTATTATAATGCGAAATTTGTTTAAGAACATTCCCGAAACCTTCCTTCGGTACATTCCTCGATACGTGGATATTGACCTACTTTCGAGAAACTTCCTGGAACATTTTTTTGGAACATTTTTAACGAACATTCCGGGAACCTTTCTTGGGAATCTTCCTGGATATGCGGACATTTACCTACTTCCGGGAACCTTCCT
>CAKNWW010041007.1:0-10535 GCA_932074435.1 Andricus kollari
AGGATCCTTTACAGGTTCCTCAGTATCAGCATGCTTCAGATATATACATTCATATATATATATATATATACAGGGTGTCCAAGAAGTAACGAAACACAAGTTCAACTTTGTTTTTTCAAGTGGGACACCCTATTTTTGACAATAGCAATCGAAAGAGCTTGAAATTTCACGTTCGAACATGTACTCAGGTCATGGGCCAAGGATGACCTTGAATTTCAGCTGAAGGTTATTACACTTGACCCAGGTATGGGGCGGGTCCAATCTTTACTGCTTCGGCTCAGGTGTTTACGAAAAAGGCCGACGTCATTCTTGGAGTAACTTTTAACGAGGAACCCAGTGGTAACCTTTAATTTGACCTTGAAATGGACCTTCAAGGTCAAAAAAAATTTGTAAGTTAAAATTTAAAACAATAAAAAAAATAAAAGCAAATGTGCGCATTGAATATTGGTTATGCTAGCATCAAACCCACCAATAATAAAAAAGTCGATCAAAGTATAGTTTTAATTTCTTCACAAAAAATTTGATTAAATTATGAATAAATAAATAAAAATTAAAGAACTGAATAGTTACAAGCTTAAGCTTCGTTATAAATTGATACTACAATAAGCAACAAATTCCAAATTTTTTTAACCTACAAAAATTTTTATCAATCATGAGTGCAGTAGTTTACATGGAAAGAACCTGTCAGGTTCCTGTACAGGAATTTTCAACTGGGTTGACAGGATATCGCCTAGTATCGTGATATGTTCCAAACTCGTAGCACCAGGAGCATCCTTGGCGCGCATTATTCCACATTCGATTTTGAAATAATTGGTCGGGCAACCGTATCAACCGAGGAACGCAGTGGCAGTAACTTCATTTTTATTACTTCTCCTGATTCACTGGTGATTTAAAACCCTTCTTCCCTTAAAGACTGACTTTGTCGCAGAAATTGCTCCATGTACATGTTCATTATCATTGGCGAGGGCTCCTTTTTTAAAATGCATATGCCGGCTAAAAGCGTGTATTCGAAACACAGATTTTGAGGGAATTCATTAATAATAATTTGGATTGGCCATAGACTTTGCTTTGAACTATGAAAGATTGGGGCACCGCCCGGTAAGAAGGCTTGCATTCAAAGTTATTGAAAATTCCAATACCTATGATCCCTTTCAAAGCCGATCGGAGCTGTCAAATGTAACCTGAAATAAATTAAAAATTCCATTTTCGTTTAACGCATTAGAACTATTAGAAGCCGCTTCAGAAGCATGAAATTGGCACAAATTAGTAGGTTTGTGCAGAACAATACATCACTTTATCACGAATCTCTCGCTTTATTTAAATGTGATCAATTAAAAATACATAAAATCATGATCAAATTTAAAAAAAAATTAGTTTTCATCACAGCTACCTGTGTATCAATCAATCTTGACAACGTAAAATGACTAATACTTTATTTTTAAGTGCTTTTAACCTCATTATTATCCGTAAACCCGTAAATAAGAACAGTGAAATGTGCAAGTTAAAAAGGGATTAAAAATGTTATATTTCATGGTCGATTTGAAGTATTCAAATGTCCCAGTAAGAAGGCTTGCATTCAAAGGTATTAAAAATTTCAATACCTATGAATGCCGTATCTGTCCTTCTTTTATGAATCCCTGATTAGCAGCGAAAATATTTATATTCCAATCCCTTTCAAATCCGATCGGAGCTGTCAAATGTAACCTGAAATAAATTAAGAACGCCATTTTCGTTTAACGCATTAGAATTAAAAATATATAAAATCATGATAAAAAAATTAAAAAAATTACTTTTCATCACAGCCACCTGTGTATCAATCAATCTTGACAACGTAAAATGACTAATACTTTGTTTTTAAGTGCTTTTAACCTCATTATTATTCGGATAACAGTAAATAAGAACAGTGAAATTTGCGGGTTAAAAGGGTAATAAAAATGTTCCATTTCATGGTCGATTTGGAATATCCAAATGTATTCAGAAAAATGTTGTTGCCACTAGGTACAGAAAGGTATTCAGTTTAAGAGATAACTTCTACTGCTATGGGGTTTCAAAACGCGAGGACAAAAACGGTATCGAAAAGGATTCAATGATTGTCACGTCGCCATTGAACAGGAAATTTGCGAATACTTTTCAATGCAAGCCTTCTTACCTGGGTATGCAGAAAAATGTTGTCGCCACTGGGTACAGAAAGGTATTCAGTTTAAGAGATAACTTCTACTGCTATGGGGATTCAAAACGCGAGGACAAAAACGGTATCGAAAGGATTCAATAATTGTCACGTCACCATTGAACAGGAAATTTTCGAATTTTTTTCAATGCAAGCCTTCTTGCCGGGCGTGGGTATTAAAGATGTATGTCAGAATATTCGATTGTGTGGAATACTTTTTCATCAATTACTTATATAAGATGCCATCATAAACATCACTCAAATTTGTTAGGCAGTAAGTTTCTCCGCCTTGGCACGTTACTTTGCAATTTTTCCTTAGGTATCGGCGGCAATAGGGACCACACACAGCATTTGATACAAAAAAAAGCAAAAATTAATACTTTCATCTCGCGAATACAAAGAGCGATTATCATTAGTAATAACTCACGGATTGTCAGTTTAGCACTGGGGAAAATAAGCAAGCTGGACATTTCATCAAAAACTTCACGCATGAACGCATGATTTCAGCTACCCCTGGACTAAGCACATTTTCCCATATTGCTATGTCATCTTCTTCATGGACAGATTCGGAGACTGAGTCTCTCGCATATTGCACTTCTGAAGAAAAATATTCGCCTGGAAAAGAGATACGTGCGTATAAATTATTGATTGAGTGATATACCGATGCAAATTACCCTGGAGAAAATTTGGGATAAGAATTCATTCCAAATCATTACGAATTATTGCAAATCACTCCGGATGGAAAATTGGATGACATTGAACGAGATTAAACACTATTCTTCGGATTGGTTCTGATTTATTCGAATACAGATTTCGGAATAATTCGGATTGGTTCGGACTGGCTCGGAAAGAATTCCTATCCAAAACTTTCACCACGGTAGTATGGGTGTATTCTATATGGGTTTATTCACTTGAACAGGCATTTTGCTTCCTCGTAGGCATAAAAACATGTGCTTCCACGTACAAAGATGGTTTCCAATAAGAAAAATAAAAAATTATAATGCCCTGAAATATTTCAAGTCCTTTGAAATTTATTACAATTTTATAAACTATTACAGCAGACCTGCCCAGCGAGGAGAAAAAATGAAAGTGCAACATGTGCTTAGGTCGGGAATTTCTCCTCGCTGGGAAGGTCTCATTTAAAGCCCTTGTATATCCTATAACATCGTTTATGTCTGGTAAAATCCCCAGAAATCCCTTGAAATACTTAAAAATCTTGTTCATCACCTTTAAGTTTTTAACATCTCTGAAAGTTTGTACAATAATGTTGAAAACTTTAAAATCCTCTTACATAAATCAGATTAATTTCCTTGAAATCTGTTAAAATCCCTTGAAATCTTTAACATTCTCTGAAATCCCTTGGAAACTTTCAGAGGAATTCTAAAATCAGATAAATTTTTGGAAATTAAAGTAAACAAAGAAACGTATAGAATTCCTGAAAATAAAACAAGAATCCAACGATGAAATTTGGACAACCACCACAAAATGCTCCTATTGTAATTCCTATAAACAAAACAAAAAATTTTTTTCCTTGGAAAAAAATAAAAAAGAGAAAAGAAAAATGAGAAGGCAACCAACCAAATCCCCTTCCTTCTGTTTTTTTATTTCTTTCGTCTTTTTTATTTTTATTCCTATACAATCACAATAAAAAAGCATTAATAATATTCACCAACGTTTCGATGCTCACACAGCACCCTGATCAAGGTAAGAAAAATTAGAACAAGTAGGAACAGTGACGAAACTACGACGCTATCTCCTCGATACCTGAGAACTAAGTGTGGGTCAAATGGTAAATCCGTTATAAACAAACAAGAAGTAATTCATGAAAACCTATTGTTAAATGTAATTAATCATACTAGAATAACTTTTGTTTAATTTATCCAAATCAGATTTCAAATTAATAGACAACTTATTTTTTTTTTAATATAAAGCATTTCCATGAATTCTCTCTTCCTCTCATTACTTTCACTATGTAAAATTTCAACATTATCCCAGTCAAACTCAAGGTCAACATCAACAAATCCTCTCGTATGTCTAGCAAGAACACTCTCATAACAACGTTACAAACGAACATCATTTTTGTGTTCCTCCATCCTAGTAATAAGGAGTCTGCCAGTCTGTCCCACATAAGTCATCTTACAGATCTTGCAAGTGATCTTGTAAACAACAGCACCTTTTTCAAATTTATCTAAAGGATCTTTACAAAAAGTTTTTATTGAATCCATTTTAAATGGTATACAGAAAATAGTATGAATATTACATTTTTTTAACATAAATTCAATAGTTTTCGAAATTTGACATTTTGTTCTTGCTAGACATACGAGAGGGTTTGTTGATGTTGACAATGATTGTAGGATAATGTTGAAATTTTACATAGTGAAAGTAATGAGAGAAAAAGAGAATTAATTAAAATGTTTTATATTAAAAAACAAAATAAGTTGTCTATGAATTTGAAAACTGATTTGTATAAAGTAAACGAAAGTTATTCTAGTATGATTAATTACATTTAACAATATGTTTTCATGAATCTTGACTTTATCTTATTTCTTGTGTATTTATAACGGATGTACCATTTGATCCACACTTAGTTCTCAGGTATCGAGGAGATAGCGTCGTAGTTTCGTCGCTGTTCCCACCTGTTCTAATTTTTCTTTCCTTGATAAGGGTGATGTGTGAGTACCGAAACGTTGGTGAATATTATTAATGCTTTTTTATTGTGGTTTGATAGTATATCATTAAGCTATTTCCCTTTCGGCGAGCCTCTAGGGGTAAGCGTGACACTACCCGAATCGGGTAGTGTTTTTAAGGTGGATAGTTTCCTGTAGTAAATAACTACAAGTGTGGGCTCACCACACCCACGACCGCTAACAGCAACGCAGTAGTATCAGAGGGTCACCCATCCAAGTACTAACCGCGCCCAACACTGCTTAACTTCAGTGATCTAACGGGAACTGGTGCTTCCAGCGTGGTACGGCCGTTGGCGGATAGTAATTAATAAAAATAAAAAAGACGAAAGAAATAAAAAGGAGAAGGAAGGGGATTTGGTTGGTTGCCTTCTCATTTTTTTTCTTCTTTTCTTTTTTTTTTCAAAGAAACAAATTTTTTGTTTTGTTTTTAGGAATTACAATAGGAGCATTTTATGGTGGTTGTCCAAATTTGATCGTTGGATTCTTGTTTTAGTTTCAGGAATTCTATACATTGATTAATTTGATTCTAATCTAATTTAAGATTCTTAAATTTCAAAAAAACAAATAATCTGACGATCAAATTTCGACAACCCATTGCGATTTTTGAGACGGTGAGTCTCAATCAACTTCAATTTAAACTTCTTACTCAACGCCAGTTCTTTGCAGGATTTAATTATCTGATTTTGCCAGAATATTTTTAGTAAAAATGAACAAAATCGATCGAGCCCTTTTTTGCAAAAGCAAATTTCGATTTTTTAAGATTTTTTGTTTGTAATGCAAAATTTTAATTATGTGTATATGCTGTAATACACAAAATATGTTGTAAAAAACTTCCTATAAACACAATTTGAGTTTTCAAAAAAGGGCTCGATCGATTTTTTTTCATTTATCACTTAAAATATTTATGCAACATCAAAGAATTAAATCCTGCAAAGAATTTGCGTTTAGTAAGAAGTTTAGGTTCAAGTTGGTTGAGGCTCACCGTGGGATATATTATTTTAACCAATCAGCAAAAGAGTTCGAAAATATGTTTAAAGGTACAGTGACAAAATAATTGTATCAGCGAGCAATTAAAAAAAATTGTAGCATTAGTGTCACTTTTTTCAAAATAGTAGCAAAGTAGCTGCATCGTTAAAACATTATCAATAGTGTCGTAAGTCCGAGGCCTGAACTCGTTTCAAAAGATAAATATTCTTGGCCGAATTAATTTAAAATCGGGCAGGCTCTGCATGCTTAAGTGAAAGGTTAGATTTTTTATAATACAGAAGTTGTATCTGTCTAATGTTAACTTTACTTTACCTGTTATAAAAGTAGGTGTCGCTTTTTCTCCCTCCATCTTCACGCCATGTACCTCGAAATATGTTATTTTTATGTTATTTTAAAGTGGAAATTAGGCGATACGTATTTTTTCGATTTGCAAAAAAAATGTTTTCTAAGAAGTTATGCGTATTTGAATTTTGTACTTTCTTTTCAAAAAACCCAAATTTTTTCTCTTAACCTCCATGGCTTTTAACCTATAATTGATATATTTATTTTCTTTTTCATTCTAATAGCGTTTTTCTAAAAAAATTAGAAGTCGAGTTTTTCAAAAAACGCACCCTCAAATTTTTTGCTAATTTTTTTTTTAATGTTTACTTTGATAAGAATGATATCTTGTAAATTTGATGGTAGCTAAATAACCTTTGTGGCCAGAAGATTTTTTTCTTACAGTTGAATTTTCTACTTTTTCTCGGAAACAATGACAGATACGAAAAAATGTTAACATAAAAGTTTACACGTCTAAAAATGTTCTATGAAAAATGTCTTTTGTTCTTTTGCGATATCTTTCATTGTTTCATTGTTTGGCCTCAAAAATGGTTTAGCCGGCATGACGCTGATAAGATGCCCTTTTCTATCAGCAGAAACGTTTCAAAAATATTTGGTAGAATAAAAAAGGTTGGGTTTTTCAGAAAATATATTTTTTTTCATGTTTCCAAAATTTGAAGCAAAAAATAAAAAAGATTTTCTGGAAAACCCCACCTTTTTTATTTGTTTGCATATTTGTTTCACAATTTATGCTAATAGACGAAAGGCATCTTATCAGCCTCATACGGGCAAAACTATTTTTGAGGCCGGGAGGATTTCCCCCCCTAAAAATGTAATTTTTAAATTTTCCTCGTTAGCGATGAAAGATAACGCAAAAGAACAAGAGACATTTTTCATAGAACCTTTTGAGATGTGCAAACTTTTATCTTAACATTTTTTCGTATCTGTCATAGTTTCCAAGAAAAAGTAGAAAATTCAAGTGTAAGAAAAAAAATTCTCCTGGCCACAAAGGTTATTTAGCCAGCATCAAACTTACAAGATACCTTCCTTACCAAAGTACAAATTCCAACAAAAAATTGGCCAAAAATTTAAGGGTAGGTTTTTTGAGAAAATCTACTTTTAATATTTTCAGAAAAACCGCCGCTATAAGAATCAAAAATAAAAATATCAATTAGGTCAAAAGGTATAGAGGTTTGAAGAAAAAAATTGGGTTTATTTAAAAACAAAGCATATAAAGATTGATGCAACTTTGGAAAACTAGATTTACTATCTTATCGGGAACGTATCGTGTGACAACGAACAGCCTCACCTTTCAGAGGGGCGACTTTCAGGGCGACACCATAAGCCCTCTACTCTTTTGCGTCACACTTCTGCCACTATCTCTCGCACTACGTAATTCTCCTGAGTACCTCTGCGGCGACAGAAATCATCGCGAGCATAAGGTCCACTCATGTATTTTATGTGGATGACCTGAAGATCTATGCTTCTTGTAAAAGCGAACTTCAGAGTGCTTTAAATATCATAAAGACGTACATAGGAAAGATTGGTATGGACTTTGAGTTGGACAAGTGTGCCAAAATGCATCTGAAGAAAGGAGCTTTCCTTTCCTAAGAACCCTGAGCTTGTGGATATAAGTGTTATTAGAAATATTGACACTGGAGAGACCCATACATACCTAGGCGGCCCTCAAAGCCGCATTCAGGACATAACATCAGTGAAAGAATCTCTCCGAAGCAGATACAAGCATCTTCTTCGACAAATTTGGTCTTCAAATCTGCCGGCGTTGAACAAGGTATCTGCGACTAACATGCTTTCCGTCCCTGTTATACTCTACTCTTTTGGGGTGGTTCAATGAACGAAGAACGAGATTACGGCCCTTAATATCGCCACGTGTAAGACCATGCATATGCAGAAGAGCTAGCATATCAATTCGTACATTCCGCACTAATGCATCCCACGCCGTGAAGACGGGCGCGGACTTCTAAATCTCTAATGTCTTCATAACCAAATTGTTCTGCGTACAGAGTATACATCGTTGCAAAGGGAAGAAATCCTCTCCTAAAAATGGTCTGGAAACAGGAGTTGATTGCCGAAGAAGCGTTCCTTTATAAAGCCGCGGAGCAGGCGGCCAAGACCCCTGGCCTGAATTTTAACATCAGAAGTGAGGAAAGTGCATTACTCTATCTAGATGCCTTACGTCTAAAAGCCCATGTGAAGAAAGCTGAGGTTGAAAGATTCCGCCAACAACTCTCGACAAGAAAATGCATGGAAACTTTCACAGAAATTTAGAAGATCATCAGGACTTAATTCAGGTACAGAGAGTTTCATTTTTGCGTGACTGGATGGTGTCATTTCCACCTTAGCTTATCGTGACCGCATTTTACGTCAAGAAGTTCCTAGTGATAGGTACAGAGCGTGTCGTGCACACACTGAGTACCTAGAACGCATACTACTTCTTGTTGGATGACCTACCCGCGGAATGGTTCAGTATGAACAGATAGGTGTGACCTACTTGGGAAGGTTTTAAAGCTGCTTTTCGTTCCAATATCAGTAACATAAATTACAAATGGAAGCTGGATGAGCAAGTAGCTAAGAGATATCAAGGAAAGAATGAATTGACGTGTACATATGTCATTTTCATGCAAGGCCTGTACCGGAGGTTTTAGAGGCCAGTGACGCTCCAAGATCAGATGAATAGAGCATACACGAATCTGCGTACTGATATTAAACCTTTAGTCAGGCTTCAAAAAATTTTCGATTATAACGGGTTGTCCTTTCTGGTGGCAGATGCGAAACGAACTCGGAACACCATAGACGAGAGTAACCAACCTCGTAAGAGAGGTGACTCATTCTTTACAGAATTTGCTTACACCTTTAGAACAACTAATTTAGAGAGGAATTAGCATAAGGAAATCAACTCCGATTCGTCTATTGAAAAATTAGCCAAAGTTCTTCTCGATTTGTCTAATATACGTGACAAGAAAAGTTCTAACGATAGTAGATCTATATCGAAAGCGGATGTTTGAATAACAATAGAGGCGAGAATGAAAAGAAGAATCAAAAAGCCAAGGATGATAAAGCGTCATCTGAGGAGGGAGCTTCAAAGAAGAGTAATGACTCAGATCAGGAAAAGGAGCCTAAGATTAAGTCAAACGGGGGCTACACTGCCTTAATTGCTACAGTGAAGATCACCGCTGAAAACAGTGCCCAACGATTGGACAAGTGCGCCAAGATTCATCTAAGGCGAGGGTGAATTTCTGGCGTTTCAGAAGACTCCCAGCTTGTGCATATGAGTTCCGCGCCTATGCATCCCACGCCGTGAAGGCGGGCGCAGACTTCTAAATCTCCAGTGTTTTCATAACCGAATCATCCTAGGTACAGCTCACATAGTAGCAAATGGTCAGGAATCATGAGATGATTGGTAAAGGAGCTTCTAAAAGAAAAAGTGAAGAATGCAGAGATCAAAAACTTCCTCAAGCAGCTCTTCGACAAAAAGGTACACGGAAACTTTTACAGAAAAGTAGAAAATCAGGCCTTGTCAAAGGAGATACCGTTTTCTTTCCTCAAATCATTCGGACTTAATTTAGGCACAGAACGTGTCCGAATCACGCGGGAACGACGCATCTCCACAGACAAAATGCAGGCCTAAGAGTGCTTTACTAGCATCTTGTTCGCTCTTACGGTGTTGGCTGCGACCCTGCCCTGCCGAACGCTCCGAGAGAGATAGTCATTTGTCCAGAACCAGAAGTGCCGGATTTACCGAGGGGCTATTCACTGAGAAATCATGGAATCAGAAAAACATGAATGCGGCAATTCATAAATGATTCCTTTGTGAATCCCATGATTGCCCGTGATTGCCCATTGATTGCTCCAAAGAATCCGCTTCGGACTTCGCTTGAATGGCAGCAACGCCGTGAAACTGTTCCCGGAACGTACAGTATATAACAATAGTTATCACGTATAAATAATTTGATTAATTTAAGAATTATTAGAATATTGATTCATAAAAGTAATTTTACATGTGTTTATTATTAGATGAAGTGAAGAAAAAAACACGAGAAGAGATTGGCAATCGTCCAAACAAGGATGGGTTTTATAGATGTAAAGATTGAGATTTAATTTTAATTTAATTCAAATTTCGAAGTCGCGATTTAGGACTTAGATAAAATAAAAAAATTGGTCTCATGTTGAGTATCTTTTTGCGTTTTCTTCCAAAATTGATCTCCAGTGGAGTTGACATATTTGACTAAACTATTAATTAAAGCTCTATCCCCTAGCATAAACCGAAATTTTGCAGGTGCGTTTTTGTAGAGTCCATAGTAATCTTCTAATTTTCATTCGAATCTAAGAGGGAATGCAACTCATTTGCAGCAAAT
>CAKNWW010041209.1:0-12503 GCA_932074435.1 Andricus kollari
ATTGATTATATTAAAACTTAAATTCTCTGGAATTATTTAAAAAGCTTATTAATAAATAAAATATTCATAAATGAATGTTAAAATATAAAAACATATCAAGCGCAAATTATTTCAATGTTTCCATGACAATAATAGTTTGATGTTTTTATGTTGTAAATAGTTTAAGTAATTATTAGTCGATTAATTTTGTTCCAAATTTCAAATTAAATAAAGATTGAATTTAAATTGTTTCTCAATTAAGTAGCATAAATTGATTATTTACTTTGAGGTTGTGTAATTGAATGTGGACTATTATTTTTATAATAAAAGTTTGATTTTTCTTTAATATACCTCTATTACAATTATATAATCATTTTAAATGTCTGTGATGTTGTTAAACAAATATCCTAAATGAATTTTGAAAATTATGTGCACACATATTTTTATTATGTTTGAATTATTTTGAAAGGTTATTAATAAATTAAATGTATAGCAATGGAATTTCAGTTTTAAAGAAGAATATAATGTAAAAATTATTTGTATGTTTTAATGAAAATAATAGTTTAATTCTTGTTGTGTTCTCAACTGATGATTTAATTATTAACTTATTATATTAAAACTTACATTTTCTGGAATTAGCTTAAAAGGTTATTAATAAATCAAATTTTCATAAATGAAAGTTCCAATTAAAAAAAAAACATCAGGTAAAAATTATTTGAATGCTATAATAAAAAATTATAGGTCAAAGATTCTTGTTTTGTGTAATGATTAATTAATTATCAGCTGATTATTTTTTAAACGATAATGAATTAAATAAAGATTAATTTTTTTTCTAAATTAAGTAACATAAATTGATCATTTACTTGAAGCTTATATAATTGAATATTGGATATAATTTGTACAATAAAAAATTATTTATATTTATAATACCCTTATTACAATTAATTCGTTTTTCAAATGCGCCTGATTTTTTAAAATGAATATCTGAGTTTAGTTTTCAAAATATATTTAAGTATATTTTATTTTGTCTAAAATTAGTTTAAAAGGTTACAAATGAATAAAATTTTTAGAAATGAAAGTGAAAACTTAAAAAAAAATGAAAAGTAAAAATTAATTAAATGTTTTAATGAAATTCATAGTTTAATGCTTTTTATTTTTTGAACTTATTGATTAATTATTATCTTAAACGTTTTTTTCACAATATTAAATTACATAAAGATGGAATTTCGATTTGTTTCAATTAAGTACATAAATTGATTATTTACTTTAAAGTTATGGAATTTATTATTGGCTATAATTTTTAAAATAAAGAAAGGTTATCGTTTTTAAATAAAGCTTACATATTCAATTGAGTATTCTTACAGAAAAAAATATCACGAAATTAATCAATTAGCTGTATTAAACATTTTTATTAGACTTGGTCAAGAGTACGATTTTGACACCTCTGTCAATCAATAGATAATCGTTTCTGCTATTGCTCCTGGGCATGATAAAATAATCAATTCTCGATAATTATAATTTATCATTAGTATACTTACAATTAAAGTCAGTTTATTGAGTAAATAATACTTAAAACCATGATTATTTTACAAAAATCACAAAAGTTTAAATTATTGACATTTTTTTTACCTCTGATATTCCGTGAAATCGGTACGATTGGTACGAGATGTTTAATCTTCATTCCGTTTAACCTGACTTGCGATGACAGAAAAGTGCAGAATTTTTACATACCTTAATCCCAAAAATGATATATTTTCCGAAAGACTCTTTAAAACACAACTAAACAAAAAATAAAAAATAATTTACACTTTATGCTTGGTTTATTATTTACAATAACTTGAATTTAAAAACGTCACGATTCAAACTAAACAAACAAACTTCAAGCTTTGATTCTTATGTATGCACATACCATGCAAATTTTTCATTAAGTTAAAAAGTATGAATGAAGAAGAGACGACATTTTTTTTGTTCAGGTTAAAAATTAATTTTTTGTTCTCAAACATTAATTAGTTCTAAAATTTAAATGAAACTTCGTCAGAACATACCATATCCAGTTAATTAAGATTATCTACTGTAAATTATTATCTACTGTAGGGTGGTTTGCCCTACCTCTATTCCAATTATGTAATTTCGTTCAATGTTTATGATGGTGTGAAATGATTATCTGAATTTAATTTTCAAAGTTATATGTAAATATGTATTAATTTTCCTCAAATTACTATGAAAGGTTAATAATAAATCAAATTTTCAGAAATGAAAGTGAAGATTTGAAAAAAAATTAAAGTAAAAATTACTTCAATGCCTTACGTTGTCAACAGATTAATGCATTATGAGATGAATAATTTTTTTTTGCAACATTCAATTACATAAAGATTAAATTTTAATTTGATTAAATTAAGTATGGTCCATAAATTGATTATCTACTTCAAGGCTATATAATTAAATAATGGTTATAATTTGTATAATAAAATATTATGTATGTTCAAAATACCTCTATTCCAATTGTTTATTTTTGGTAATTTTTGCAATGTTGTAAAATAACTATCTGCATTCTGATTTCCATATTATATGTACATAATTTTCAGAACTCACAGATTAATATAAAAGAAATTAAGTAAAGTAGAAATTATTTTAATGTTTTAATAAAAATTGTATTCGAATGCTTCCTATTTTGTGAACTGATTAATTAATTATTAGTTGTTTAATTTTTTTCATAATATTAAATTACATAAAGAATGAATTTCAATTCTCTAATAAGTGACAGAAATCTATTATTTATTTTCAGGTTATGTAATTGGATACTGGCTATAATTTATGTGATAGAAGTTTATTTATATTTAAAATACCACTATTCCAGTTACATAATTCTTTAAATGTTTTTGATGTTGTGGAATGAGTATCTGAATTAAATTTCAAAGTTATGTGTACATACGTTTTAGGTTTTGTTGGAATTTGTTTAAAAGGTTATTAATAATTCAAATTTTCAGAAAAATAAAATGTAAACATTATTTTAATGTTTGAATGAAAGTTATAGTTTCATGCTAATTATTTTTTGAACCGACTGATTAATTATTAGCTGATGAATTTTTTTCCAATATTAAATTACATAAAGATTACATTTTAATTTGTTTAAATTAAGTACACAAATTGATTATTTAATTAAAGACTATGTCATTGAATATTGACTATAATTTTTGTGGTAAAAGATTAATTATTTTTAAAATACCTCTATTCCAATTGTATAATTTTTGTAAATTTTTTGATGTTGTGATCTAATTAATTATACATGAACTGATCCTACTGAAACTTAAATTTTCTGGTTTCAGTTAAAGAGGTTTATCAATAAATTAAATTTTCAGAAATAAAACTTCAAATCCTTCATATGAAAAAAGGTAACCTCCATCTTCTGTAAGCGTATAGTAGAAATCGTTATGTAATCGAATATTGGATATGATTTGTACAATAGAAGTTTATTTATATTTAAAATACCTCTATTCCAATTTCATAATTTTCAAAATGTTCACGATGTTTTGAGATGTTTATCTAAATTCAATCTTCAAAATGATATCTCCATACAATTGAAATCCAAACTAAATTTCCATACAATTTGAGAATATAACCACAAGTTGTAAGAGAATTATTGCAGTCGGCAAAGCTTGCATCTGAGTAAGCTCATCTCGATTTCCAACATACTTCAATCCAAGATCTTTAGTCCCTTTCAGGTACCTAAACACTCTTTTAACCATTTGCCACTCGTTGTTTGTTGGAATTGATTGATGTCTGCTTAGAACATTCACAGAGTACATAATGTCCTGTCTCGTTGCATTTGCCAAGTACAGAAGAGATCCAATAGCTTCTTTGCAAAGACTGTTTTCTATACCTTTATTGTCGATAATAGTTTGTCTCTCGTTTAATTCTTCTCGTTGTTTTCTTTCTTTATTCGCGACTTGTATAGTAACCATTGGAGTGCGTTGTGGATGCATTTCTTCGAACTTGAACCTTTTCAGGATTTTATCGACGTACATTTCTTGTTTCAAGACAATATCTCGTTTTTTTCTCACTCTCTTGATTTCAATACCCAAGAAAGTTTTAGGCGTGCCTAAGTCTGTCATTTTGAATTCGTTTTGCAACACTTTCTTGACTTCTAGCAATCTCTTAACTTCATTGCTAGCTATTAACATGTCATCGACATACAATAGCAAAATCAGAAATCTATTGCCTTCACGCCGTGTGAATAAACAGGGCTCTGTATCATGCGATTTCAATCCAGCTTTTACAGCTACATCAGTAAATCGAATGTTCCATCTTTTAGGACTGATGCGGAGACCATACAGAGCTTTTTGTAATTTACACACTTTCGTACGGCATATGCTCTCGCTATACCTTGTACCTTCGGGTATTTCCATGTAAATATCTTCGTCGATTGTGCCGTTCAAAAATGCGGTTTTGACGTCTAATTGATCAACCTCTAAGTCGTATTTGCTTATTATTGCAAATACGGATCTCACTAAAGACAAGCGATAGACTGGTGCATATGTTTCGGTCAAATCATAGTATTTTCGGTCCTTGAAACCTCGAATGACCAGTCTAGCTTTGTACTTAATGTTTCCATCCTTATCGAGTTTTCTTTTAAGTACCCATCTGAGTCTATCAAATTGGGCTTGTTTTGAATCGAAGTGAGGTCTGATCGGTCGATCAAAGTCCAGACTTCATTCTCATTCATCGATTTCAACTCATTATCAATCGCTTCTTGCCAGTGAGACTTATCTCTCGTTTGCATGGCTTCCTTATAGGAAGACGGATCACTGTTAATTTCGGCTAACAGAGCGTGATAACTCGTATCAGTAATTTCACTCATTGTATCAGGTGTCATGGGTAGTATACTCTCGTTTCGTTCGTCTTTCGTTGATTTGTCCACATCATTCTTAGCTTTCTTAAGAGGAGTTTCGTCAGAGCTCGAAATGTATTTCTTTGGTCTTCCTCTCTTTTTCTTTATCTCTCCCTCCGTTTTTGAGATTTCAGAGGTTCCTTCACCCGTCTCTTGTTCGAATTCTATAAACCATTTCTCTTTATTTATCTCAACGGGAGAAAGAATCCAATTTTCCACTCTCTGTTTACTATATTTATCACCGTAAACAAGCTTCTCGTTGAAACGAACATGTCTGCTCTCGTATAACTTTCCTTCTTCAGGCTTGAGCAGGACAAATCCTGAAGGAGTATATCCTACAAGAATAGCTCGTTTAGCTGTATTTCCAAATTTTGGCCCCAAGTTTCTTTGGATTTTCATATAAGCCAGACACCCAAAACGTTTAAGTTGGTTGATATCAAAACTTTTCTTCGGCGAAAACTTCTGAATAGGTATCTCCATATCGATGGAATTATGTGGAGTCCTATTATAAGTATATATGGCAGCTCCAAGAGCTAGATCCCACATATTACTAGGAAGTTTGGAGTCATACATAAATGCTCGTACAATTTTCTGAACAGTTTGGTTAAAACGTTCGGCCACTCCATTGTGCTCAGGAGTATCCAGACTTGAGTATCGGGGTTCTGCTCCAATTTTGTTTAATACTTCAATCGTGTGACCTCCTGTAAACTCTGTTCCTTGATCCGATTGTAAGTAGCAAACCTTTGCATCAAAGCCTAAAATATTACGTCCACTTTTTATGAATGTCTCCAGGCATTCCCCGGTCTCACTTTTCGCCTTCATGGGGTATGCCATAGCCAGCCTCGAATAATCATCTATGAATACAGAAATGAATCTGTAACGCTTTGAATGCGTCTGAGGACTTATTGGCCCCATTGTGTCCGAATGTATTACCTCTAGTGACTTCGTCGCACGTTCTCTCGTTTTGTTAATTGGTAGTTTACTAAATTTCGCCACCAAACATATCTCACAATCCTTGATAGAATCGTCAAATATAGCCTTTTGCAGGTTTTTATTGTCCGGACATTTCCTTTGCATTGTTTTTAAATAGTCTACAGATGCATGCCCAAATCGTATATGCCAGAGTAGTGCCTTTTTTTAGTCTGAGCATTTTTTATAGTCTTCGTTAAATGGCGTTTCGTCACTCGTTAGTTCTTCCAATTCTGCACACTGGCTCTCATCTATATTATTTAATTTCCGATCACAAACTGTTGTATCGAAACTAAAATTTTGAATAACGGGAACAGTTTTCTCAGCTGAAGTTTTCGGATCGACTTGCTCTGGCCGTTCGTTATTAATTTCTGTGATTAGCGGTATGTCAGACTGAGAATCTGATTCCATTCCTTCAAGAACCCTTTGAGCTGCATTATTAATCAAATTTTCATCCGTTTTATCCGTGATCCCGGTCTTACTACGAATCACGCTTCCAGGTTCAGCAAAGTTTTCTGTCGTTAGATAAGCTATAGCTTTCGTTAAATTACTCTCGTTTACTCGCGGACATTTATCATTAACTTTATCTACTTCTAGTTCGATTATCCAGAAAGGTTTCTGATATATTCCCTTGATGAATGACTCGTGCGAAACAGGATCAAAAATATCGATTTGCCTGTTGTCTAAGTAAATACTTAGCCCTATATCCGCAAGTTTTCTTAAAGACAGTAAATTTTCCGATAAAGCCTTGGCACATATAACGTTCTCCAGCCTCATAACCTCACCGTTATTCAATTTTATGTTTACATGCCCTGCGCCCTCCGATTTTAAATCGGCCCGAGCTTCGTTATTCGCGCATTTGATCAAGCTTCTATTAGTTCGATCAAACGTTTTGAATATGAGCCTGGAGTTCATCAGATGCTCGGTAGCTCCAGAATCAGCTAGGAATCTCGCAAAGGCATCACTGTTTCTGACGTTACTCTCGTTAGTCAATAGTTGATCTTCGACACTCGTGCTGTAACTAAAAATATTTATATCGCTGTTTTCTACGTTACCTTTTCGCGATTGTCTATTCTGATTGTCATTGGAGTCATCCTGATTTCCTTTGTCCTTATTTTTATTTGCATTGCCGCCAGATCCTTTATCGAAATTTTTCGCTCGTTTACCATAATTATTACGACCACCACCATTAGTTTTGCGTTTACCTCGGAAGCCCTTGTTATTATTAGCACGATTAGAAGTAGCTTTATTGTTGTATCTTGAAGATTGCTGCTTGCTGTTTGGCTTTTGATCCTTTCCTTTGGCGAATCTCACAGGACATTCTCTTGCAATATGTCCAATTTGCTCACACTCGTAACATTGAGGTTTTCCATCGTTAGGGCACTCGTCACTGCGATGACCTTGAGCACCGCAACCAAAACATCGATTGTGAGCATCTTACTTTCTAACACTTAGAGCTCTCGGTTTCAACTCATTCGTTTGGGTTTTGTTTGCCTCATGCTTTATAATAAAGGCCTTCAACTGTTCGTACGTCAAGCCCCTGCCAGTCGAATAGTCATTCATAAAATCAAGATTTTCAACTTGTGGTATTGCGGTTGAAATCGCATTAAAGAACGCATCTCTCTTTTCGTCATCTGAGAGAGGATTAACGTTCGGTATACTATCATGATTTCGTACCAATTCTTCGAATCGGTCCCAAAACTCCGCCGCCTTTTCCTTGCTAGGGAGGTATTCCATGCTATAGAGTCGTTTTCGGATCGTCATGGTTGTTACATTGCTCTCGTATTGTTTTATAACCTTCATTTTACTCAATATTTCAACTGGATCTTTAATCTTGTCAATCTTTGAATAGCAGCTTTGGTCGATACGATTGATTAAAATGTCTCTGACCTTAAACACATGCTGCTCTCTCGTCGAGTCGTCTACAGTGAATTTAGGGTTTACACTCGAATCAATTATGTACAACAAATCTAAAATTCGTAATTCGGACGTAAAAGTGTCCATGAAATGATCGAATTTGATTTTATTTGTCAACCTGTACTCTTGTTTACTTGAATCCTTGTTGATTAATTCCACTCGTATTTTCTCTTTTAACTCTTTAGCTACTGAATCATTAGGATTGGTATGATTTAGGTTGCTCGAATCGGTTTCCGCTCTTTTGATTTCATTTCGTATCAAATTAATGAGATCCGATCGATTAATCATAATTATCTCATTTTCCATTCGAGACAAATCAACCCTATCTGCCGATCCAGTTGGTTCAATCAATACTTCATTGAGTCCCCTTTCTAATTGCTCGTGGGCTCGAGATCCTCCTATCGTATTTGAGTTCACATTGGACCCGCAAAGGACAGGCGGGGGATTTGTGGGCGTTGCGAACCTTTCCGTGAGTTTTGTCATATTACTTATGCCCTTCGAGAATTCCTGTGTAAGTTCCTTATGTGCTCTCGTCATATCGTTCAGTGCAGTTGAAACTTGTTTTTGAGCTTCGACAAATTCTGTGTTTCGATTATTCACTCGTGTCTGCTGAATTGTTGCTGCAAAGGTCGTCTGCTGCGTTATATTCACCGTCGGACAATTCTGTCCTGATATCAGCCTCTCTAGGAATAACCAGCTTGAGACCTTCCCTTTCCTTATCAGCAATTGCTTTCAGAACAACTCTTCTTTCCGTGATCCCAAGGTTGTTCAATCCTGTAAATTCAAGATATGTTATAGCAAATGTAACTCATTACTATGGCTTTCACTCTCTTAACTGAACACAAGCTAATCGAGTAAAAGTGTAACTCGTTAGTACTCATACAGTGTCAGAGCGCACAGCAAATAACACTATAGGAATATGCCACAGGAAATTTGATTTCAATCTGAACGCGTCTTATACAATCGGTCTATCGGTTGTGTTCACGATGCATAATCATGAAATTTCAGATCGCACAGCGGTTAAAATTTCAGATATATCATGGTGAGAACCTAGCCATCTATTTATACACTCGTTAACTCTGTTATTTTTACTCTCGTTTATAATAGGAAAAAAAAAGATATACCATTTGGATATTCCTTGTCAGACTCAGTTTTAAAAATGATTTTGTCACCGGCATGGATGACAGTGATTTCCTCCTTTGGATGGACAACATCGAATTCAAAGATCTCCTGGTATGTGCGGAAAAATGCCAGCAGAGTGAGTTCATCTGTGTGAATACATATAAAATTATTTTGAGATATACACATATACATATACATATATACATATATGTAAACATTTTAACGGTCTTCATCTAACAGATACAGGTAACGAAATTTTCATTTGATAAAATATTTATATATTCCCACTCGTTAAAACATTCGTTTAATATATTGTTATTCGTTCATATTTTATAAGTGCAAAGCTTTAAAGTAATAAGGATAGTGCGAACTATTTTGATTATATTGTACAATTAGAAACGCACACAAAATTTGTGGCTCAGCGCATATATCGTGTTACATCGTTCCTGTACAATAAACCCCCTATATGCACATACATCTACCGAGACGCAGTCATAGCATTGCGTCTACGGAAGACGCAAAGCTCGTGCGTGCTATTGTATGTATATATACATATACATATATATACCGATTCGCGCTTGCAGTCGTTCTCTCGTTTCATCTCTTTCTCTCGTTACCGCTCGTCTTAATCAGCGCTCGTGTAGTCTCTCTCGTTGGAGTTCCCTTCTCTTTGACCTTCCCGGAATAAGTTCGGTCTCAACTTGTTTACTTATTTGCTTTGATTTCGACTGCGAATATTCTATATTTGGCGGTCATTTTAACAAACTTGTTATCTCGCGCTAGCGACTTTTATTGTTCCTTTGTCTCATTCCTTAACGGACAGGCCCCAGAGAATTGACGTCAAAATCGCGTTTCGAAAATAGCCGTTCAAAAAGAAACTTCGCGAAACGTTGATCCGCTTTATTGCTTCACTCGTATATCAAGAGTCAGCGCTTGACACAGGCAATGATATTTCACGTGCGCTAGTTACTTTTCACTTAATTATTTTTCGAACTCGGATTTCGTTAGATATATGTACTCACCGCTTTCCACGGCAGTCACCTGAGCCCTTTCTTTTGGCCTCTCGTTTGATGCCATTTTCCAACAGCATCTCGTATACGTCTCTCGTCGTCTCCGTCGTCTCTCGTACCAGATCTCCTTGGAATCTTCCTTCGGCTTACACTTTTCCAATTTTTGTTAAAAGTCACTTCTCACTCGCATGTATAGCCTATCAATTTTTTGTAAGCAAAGCTGTTGGAAGGTGCAGCGCAAAAAAAAAACCCGCGAATGGAAAGAAATCAAATAAGTCAATTCATTGATTAATACACTCGTTATATCTTTAACACTATTATTTGAGATGTACACTAATACGCGTCCGTCTTAGAAGTGAGCGGAGCTTGCTGGAGCGCCGAGGGCAGCATCACGGGTGAGGAGAGTGCCACACGACAAGGGCGCCACCATTCCAACAAAAGCCTTACTTTCAAACATTTGTAACTTTTTTCCTATTGCTTTAAACAAAATTTCACTACAAATGTTTTTGATAGATTTTTTCACAAACTTTTTGGTGGTCGTAACGATTTTAAAAAAAGTCCAAATTCGACCCTAATTTTTGAAAATCAAAAATAAATTGGACTTTTTTTTTCAAATTTCGACACTTTTTTTATCTTCAAAATAGTTTCAAAAGAAAGCTGAGATTTTTTCCTATAAGATCCCCAATTTTCAGGGTGGCAAATTTATTTGTCTTCGAGTGATAGAACGATACGTAAACAAAATGCCATGATAGGGCGGGTGGAGCGCGATATCCCCTAGTGCGCTCACGCCGAGGATCTCTGTGCAACGCTTTAGTACCAGCTTTTTAAGTTAAGTAATATTTTATGCTGCTAAAATAACTGTTTTTGCAACACCCACCTCAAAACTTGAAATTTTCATGCTTCTAAATGGTGTCTAAAGGACCTTATTTGAGCAGACTGTATGCGAAACCATTTTCGCGCATGCTCAGTTTGAAGATGGCTTACTTTAGGCACTGGTGAAAAAGTTGCGCATGCGCACTTTCGAGATGAGTTACTCTAGACACTGGCACAGGTAACTTCAAACACTGGTGTTTGTATCTTCTTGAAATAAATTTAGATTTAACTTGAATAAATCTTTTAATGATTGAAGTTTTGTTTTTAAGGATTCTTAGCCGTTTTCGTCCGTCGTACAAAAGGGCACAAGCGCCAAAATTCGGCATAAGAAACTAAAGCATAAAGCAACTAATCTTAACCTCCGTGTTATTGCCCACGACTTGCCTTTGAAATTCCCTGTACTACCAAAAGGAGCTTAAATTTGCAGTTCATGTAGATACCAACTCATCAACTCAGCGGGAATATCATCCTTGAACTCTGGTGATATTGCAGAGCCTTTTGGTAGATATAAGATAGATACTGAGGATCGTGAAATGATATCTGGCGATGATGAAGATCAGATGCTATTGTATCACCTAACTCTGCAAGTTCCTGTCATTTAGGAGTCTGTGAAAACTGTCCAGGTACTGCAAACTTGAAAGATAACATCACAAAAGCTTTTGATGAACATTGTATTAATGAAGTGAGATTTTAAATTTGGTTACAGACCGGCAGATGTAATGGATACTGATGAATTCCTAGATGATTTCTGTGAAAGGCTTTTGAAATTAAAGACTCATCAGCTTATTTCAAAATAGCAATATTTTTTCAAAAACCTGAAGGAAAATTTCTTGCCTGCGGAGTTTTTGATTTGCTTCGATTTCGCTGAGAAATACGCGTTCATAATTCAGAATGCAGCTCAATCATTCCACTGGAATAACAACCAAGGTACAATATTCATTGTGGTGATTTATTATAAAAAAGATGGAGGGCTCAAGCATGTAAGTATCGCAATCATATCTGATAGCTTAGTTCATGACACGGTGGCTGTTCACGAGTATCAGAAGATGATATTAGATTACTTCAAAACTCATTTCAGGCCACAGAAAATCTACTATTTCACTAATGGTGGAGGGCAACATTTTAAAAATAAGAGTAGCTTTGCTAATCTCCGAGCCCATGAAGAAGATTTTGGTATCTAAGTTGAGTGGCATTTCCATGGTACATCTCATGGCCAATAGAAAGTTTGTGAAAAAATCTATCAAAAACGTTTGTAGTGAAATTTTGTTTAAAGCAATAGGAAAAAAGTTACAAATGTTTGAAAGTAAAGCTTTGCTTACAAAAACAAAAATTTTACCCCCTCCACTTTGATAAATAATTATCAAAATTAATTAATTTTTGGTGTGAGGAGTGCTATCTAATAGGACAGCAATTGGGCCAATTTTTAGCCCGATCGGACAAGTTTCATTTTCGAGGTGGGTACACACACTTGAGAAATTATGCCCCATTAGTAAACACTACAAAGATACTTTTACCACCTATGCACATTAAACTCGGACTCATTAAGCAATTTATTAAAGCTATGAGATGAAGTGACAGTGATACTTTTCGCTATCTCTTCATCAAGTTTCCAAACCTATCTCAAGCAAAAATTGATCAGGGAGATTTGGATGGACCTGAAAAAAAGGCTCTTATAAATGACGAAGAGCTTCTAAACAAAATGACAACACTTGAACTTGCTGCTTGGACAGGTTTTAAAAATGTTG
>CAKNWW010041229.1:0-12894 GCA_932074435.1 Andricus kollari
AATTTTTTTAGGCACTTTTCTATAGCTGCGTTTTACTCACCTACGAGATATTTCCACTTTTTATTATCAGCGTCTCATTTCTTAAAACTTAATTTTCGGACTTCTGAGAACAGAGAAAAGCTTATTTTAAAAATTGAAGACAAATTTATAAATCAAATTCACCATAGGTAATATAGTTGCCATAAGTATAGTAGATCCTATTGCTCGAAAGGTAATCTTTGCAATATTTTTTTGGTAAGGCCACTGCCCAATACATCTTAATAAAGATGTGCCGATTCTGTAATAACGACTCTCAAATAAACTCATTGTCAATGTATCTTCGAGTAAAGTTTGGACTAAAGTAACGATTTCAAGCGTAACAGCGCAAACTCTAGAGTCTATAGATAGAGAATCTTATAGTCAATTTATAAATGGGGGTTTTGTACATGGTTTGTGAAACGACGCGTTTTACTTGGAAGTGTATATTACGAATGCAAGTGTAATTATCTGCAATTATTTCATTTTGTCGAAGCCGTCTGCGATGTCTCATCATTTATTCAGCTAGAACAGGACTCTAGATTTAGAATCGAAATGATTCACTGAGAAGTGTGCATATAGAATTTAAGACGGACACGTCACCTGCAGATATATCGACCCCACGACTCTGAGGGCTTTTCCTATTCAGTATTTTTGTATCCTTTCAAGATAGAATACGTTTAAGACCGTCTGTAATAAAAGCAAAACATTTTGTAGAGATTGCTAATTTTTTTATTATTGTCGGAAATATTGCAAATAATACTGAGGAAACATATGTGGCCAAGAAAAATTTAGGAAAATATTTCAAAGGATTATAAAAATTTCAAGGAATTTCCATGGATTTTAATGATTTTAAAGGCTCTTAATAAGGTATTTTAATACATTTTCCAGTATCTTACATTATTTCTCAGGACTTCAAATATTTCAAAGAGTATCATCAGATTTCATGTAACCTCCGGAGCTTTCAAGGGATTTTATAATATTTTAACGAAATTTCAAATAATTCATTCACAAGACTTGAGGATTTACAAAGGATTTCAAAGATTTTAAGACATTTCCAAAGATTTTAGTGTAATTAAAAAAAATATATCCATAAAACAAGAATTTTTAACAATTTTTTTAACTAACCGGGATCTTACATCGTAATTTCTAAGTCTGTATGTAACATAACGAAAGACAACTAATTACTGCGACATTCTCCTCGATTTTGGTAAAAGGTATAGCTTTTGTTTTTATCGTGAAAAATGTTAATAAAAGTAAAATATTTAAATTTTTGGTCAAACTATACAAGATTCGAAAAAATGTTGGATAAACTTCCGAAAAGCGCTTACATCCGATTAATTTTAAACTCCGTATATATATATATATATATGTATTTTGACGCGGTGGTCACGTATATGATAATGAAAATACCCGCGAATTTGATTTTCAAGGTCAAAAACCAAAAAAACTATAAAAATGTCATGTTTTTCTGTTTCTTTCAGTCAATAATGAAAATTTACAAAAAAGCTTCGCATAAAAGTTGTAGATATTTCAAAAATACACATTTTATGTAGAATATGTTTTTATCCTACGACTGATAGTTTTCGAGAAAATAGACGATTAATGTGAAAAATCACACAAATACTGCAAAATGTTTAGCGGCGCGACTTAAATTGTATGAAAAATTCCTGGAAGGCTGGGTGGGCAACTGCTTCTTAAAAACATCCGAAAAAATGTAAAAAAAATACACGAAGTACAAAAACTTTAAAAAGCTATAAGCTACAAAAATCACACAAAAAATTATGCACTTCAAATACCAAACTCCAACCTTCCCGCGGCGAAGTGCGTAAATAGGAATTAATGCTAAAACAAACGGGGTAATGATAAAAGATATGTTTCCACTAAACATTAGGGGACAAATGGGGATGGTATGCGTCCTACGTTATTTCTTTGACCAGTCATGCGGGTGCCTTCTCGACCCCATGACACGTTGAAAATGGGGTCGTGTGTGACCGAAGTTATTTCTTTGACCAGTCACAGGGGTGCCTTTCCGCCCCCATGACACGTTGGAAAGGGGGTCCTGTGTGACCTAAAATATTTCTTTGACCAGTCACAGGGGTGCCTTCCCGCCCCCATGGCACGTTAAAAGGGGGTCGTGTGTGACCTAAGTTATTTCTTTGACCAGTCACAGGGGTACCTTTCCGCCCCCATGACACGTTGGAAAGGGGGTCCTGTGTGTCCTAAAATATTTCTTTGACCATTCATAGGGGTGTCTTCACGCCCCCATGACACTTTGGAAATGGAGTCGTGTGTGACCTAAGTTATTTCTTTGACCAGTCAGGGGGGTGCTTTCCCGCCCCTATGACACGTTATAAAGGGGGTCGTGTGTGACCGAAGTTATTTCTTTAACCAGTCACAGGGGTGCCCTCCCACCCCCATGACACGTTTTAAAGGGGGTCGTGTGTGACCTAAAATATTTCTTTAACCAGTCACAGGGGTGCCTTCCCGCCCCCATGACACGTTGGAAAGGGTGTCGTGTGTGACCTAAGTTATTTCTTTGACCAATCGCAGGGGTGCTTTCTCGTCCCCATGACACGTTGGAAAGGGAGTCGTGTGTGACCTAAGTTATTTCTTTGACAAGTCAAGATACATAGGTATACGGAGTTTTAAATCAATCGGAGGTAAGCGTTTTCGGAAGTCCACCCAAAATTTTAATGAGAACAATTATTCACTTCAAAAAGATATACAAATTTCATTCACATTATTTTTTGATAAGATGCGTAGTTTTTGTTTTAAACGTGAAAATCGACATTGAAGAAAAAAATTTAAACTTTTGTAAAAAGGACATAAAATATAATAAAATGTTAAATAGCTACATTGGAGAATGTTTTATATGAACTTATGTACATCCTTTTCATTTATTCCTCATATAAAGACTTTAAAAACTATGAAATGAAAAATTCAAAAATGAAAAATTCAAAAATGAAAAAGAATTTAAACAGATGTAATTTGTAATGAAATTACGTTGTGGATTCACTTCACGCATATTTTACAGGATTATAATTTTAGCCTCCGGCATATCTTCATTGATATTTTAAATGTTGTATTCCATGATATTTTCTATTCCAGTGATAGGAGTACAATATGCGGGAAGACACTGATGGACAAAGTCCGAAACGAGATGATCCTCAAAGAATGTGGTACGGGGGAGACACTAGTAAATATATGGGAAAGAAATTAGTTAAGGTGCTTCGGACATCTTGAAAGAATGAAAGATGAACGACTGACCAAACAGGTGTATAAAGGTAAAGTAAATGGCACGAGGTCCAGAGGTAGACCGCCGAAAGCATGGATAGAGTCTGTGAATGAGACATTAATCCGAAGAGACGTAAGAAGCCATAGGAACACGAGAGCGTTCATGAAAAAATGCATGGACGTGAAGGAAGCTAGAGTAGTATGCCAGGACAGAAATGTGTGGCGACAAATAGTTTGTAAACAGAGTGACAACAGAGTGAATGATGCTTGAAGCAAAGACCTTGGATATAAACGGGCCCAAGTGGGGAACCTTACATAACAACCTTGTGAGGCTCTTCACTTGAGGAGAGATTGATTGATTGATTGATTTGCTACAGAGATTGATCAGCAACCTGGGTCGGAGCAGTGTTTCGGAACGAACGTGTCATTAAAATAAATAACACCCCTACCTCACATTACTCCTTTCCTCACCGAGCAAGTCACGCGTACCCCCGAAGGGAAATGGCCTAATGGTATAATAATAGTAATAATAATATGTAGGATCAATAAAACTGTTTGTCACATTCCTCATCGTGACAAATAAAAAACAAAATTAGAGGATAAAAGCTACCTCAGAACATAAGTAACCAGAAGCATCGGAACAGGTCCAGGCCATGTATTGAAATATTTACAAATACTTACATTAATTCTTATATCTAGATCCTAGCTTACTTCTATTTTAACGATAGCGCAACTTTGAACGTACTGGCGAACGAGTGAGCGAGAGTTCGATAGTGGGAGCACATCCGCATCTTAATCTACTCTTACTATTACATAACCATTACTTACAAATACTTACGCTTCTAATCTAAGCGACTTCCGTTTCCTTTTTCTTTCACGTCTCTTTTACCTCAATTTTTCTACATTTTCACACTCATTGTTTTATTTTCCTCATTCGCTCCTCTAGTCGACTCCAACTCCCTCATTAACTCATCGCCTAATCCATCCTCCCCTAAAATCTTTACCAAATTCTTCATATTCCGCACTTTATGTTATCTTTCTTTTCCCAATATATCCCTTTCCTTACCTCGTTTCCCAATCTAGATCTTGCTATTCTGGTTCATCTTCTTTCTTCCCATCCCCTTTCTGAATACTTTGGTACTCCTTCTTTTTTTATCATCTTATACTATTTATTATGTTTTGATTTATAAATCATCCCTCATCTGCCTATTAGTTGTCTTTCCCTGACCCTTCTCTTCCATTCTTTATAGCTTACTCGATTCCCCTCTCCTATATCTCTAGCACTAAAGAACTCCCTCCTTTCTTCTTCCCATCTTGTTAATTCTATCGCCATCTCTCTCCTTTCTGCTACTTCATGCAACAACTTTTTCGCAACCTCTCCTCCCTTAGCTTCGTCTCAAACTCCCATGCCCTCTTTTCCGCTTTAGTGCTTAATTTGTCCTCTCACCATTATCCATGTGTCCTCCAGTCTACCCCTAGCGTCCTCCTTATATACCTTTCTTGTAAACTCTTAATCTCTTTCCTTTCCTTCCGTTTCCATACCTCCACTCTATGATCTAATACCGGCCGTACCAGCATGTCAAACAAGCAAATTCTGCTTCTCTAATCCCATATCTGTTTCATTACCCCAGTTGCTTTTTTTTTCCTTACTGCATCTCGATTTTAGATGCTCGAAATAGTGAAAGAAAACGTTTATAAGTTGCACACGATTATAAGCCGCACCCCGATTTTCAAACTCTAAAGAACCAAAAAAGGTACGGCTCATATGTCTAAATACGATATTAAATAAAAATAGGCTCAGAGAACATCCTTGCCTTATTCCTCTCACTAACCAGAAACTTCCTGCTATTTGCTCTCCTGCCTTTACCCTGCTTTTTGGTCTGTCTAAAAATTTTCGATACTCTGAATACTCCTCTTGTATCCCCATCTTCACCGTAACTTTTTCTATCTAGACTCGGCCCGGTTTCCCGACTTATATGGCTGTATAAACAAACAACAAATAAATCGAGAATTCCTTTTCCAAAAATCAGTTGAAGTTTTAGTTTCTGAGTTATAAATTCTTTAAGCTGAACTAATCAGGAGCGCCGTATGAGCAGCCGTACGTGCGTGAGCGTCAGCCCAACGGCGTTAGTGACTGCCGGTTCTCCTACAACAATCCCCACCTCGGCGCTCGCTTCCACGTAACAAACGTCGCTACGCGACAGGGAGCGAGAACGCGGGATACTGACTAAGCACTAATCCTGATGTACTTGGAAAAATCCTAAAAGTTAAAAATTACGATAGGAGATTTCGCAAAAAATATTGCCAGACAGTCAATCCTGTAAGGGCAGGATTTGTTACAACAACAAAAAATAACGATCAAAATAAAATTACTCTGAAACAATTGTTATGGATCATAATTTTTTAGTTCAACTGTCGTACTTCAGGAAATGAAATGATTCCGGAGAATAATAAGAACATACGAATTCCCTCAGTGACACACTTCTGCAATAGATGCGTTTGTATTATGCCCCAGAAACCAACCTCTCAAGATCGCCCATCTAAATTTGCTTTGAGGGGTATACCAATTTTTTTTCTTAATCGCTTACTCAAAAAGATCATAGATTTTTTTCCATAATCAAGTTCTTGGAACCCCGTCATTTTTTTCTCAACTTTTTACCAACCATACCTTGCAAATATACTAATTTAAATTTACTTGGAAGGATGCTAGAATTTTTTTCAACCCTACTAAGAAAATGATATTCAAGTTTTCAACGTTTATGATAAACGAAAAACCCCCAAAGAAATGGTTTCTCAAACCAGCAAAAGTCTGAAATATTTTTTAAGGAAATCATTTCATTCACTGCCTAAAGATCGCCAAAAAAGTTTCATCCCCTAGCAAATGTGTAACACATCCCAATTCATCCTTAGTTTTTGGGGACTTGAAAAAAGTTCTAGCATCCTTCCAAGTAAATTTAAATTAGTGTATCTGCACGGTTTGGTTGGTAAAAAGTTGATAAAAAGATGATGGGGCTCCAAAAACTTGATTATTGCAAAAAATCTATGATGTCTTTGATACGCAATAGAGAAAAAATTTCTTATACCATATTTTCCTCCGTTCCTAACTTTCTTCTCTACCCCTTCTAGCAAATCCATAAAATATGTTTTCCATTCTACCATCTCAATATCCTGGTTTACTCTTTTTTTTCCTTCATTTACAACCTTCCAACACTCTTCTTCCGTCCTAGCCTTCTCCGCCTCTTCTTCAATCGTTTTATTTTCCTTCTATTTCTTTTGATCATATAACCTATATTATACCTATATGTTTCTCCACTAATGTTCCCTTTTCTCCATTTTTTTTTAATTTCTTTCTGACATACTTCTTCTTCTCTTTAAATTGTTTATCCCATCCACTTCTATTTTCTCCTTCAGTAACTTCTTTTTTGCCTGTGCTTGCTATGCTTGTGCTCTTCCTATTCACCCTATCATTATTTCCATCTCCTTGTTTACATTTCCCTCTCCCATTTTGATATTCCTGACCTTTTCCTTAAACTGTTATTTTCCTTTTATTGGCCAATCCCCTCTTCTTGCTCTTTTTACCTTTGCTTTCTTCTTATACATTTTGTTATTACATTTTTATCCCTCTGATGTCACTATTATGGGAATGACATCTGAATCTATATAATCCTCTACCTCTAGTTTCTTGACCTTCTCTCTTACCTCATCGTGCATTATGATATAATCAAAAACCGTTCCCTTTTCTCATCTTGGGCGTGTGTATTTGTCTTCCCTTTACCTCTTCTACTATTAATCCTTCTTTTTGTTATTTTATTTCTTTGTTAGCCTTCCCTGTTATACGTTCGTGCGCTACTCCCATCACCATTCCTCCCATTTTTATTTTTTTTCCTCTTATGCCTTTTTATTCTTCCTCTTTGCATTTTGAACCTGTCATTTGTAACCTCTTGGTAACCTTCCCCTGACTCTTTTCCATCCCTTTTCACCTAGCCACGTTTCCATCATTACTACAGTAACATACTTGGTATATATCAATAAAAGTAACATATCCTCCATTCTTCCCTTTTTTCGTTTTCCGTCTGTTTTTGTTTCCAACTATTTTTTTCCTAGCTCCCATTCCTTTCTCTCCGAGTTTTCCCGAACACTTCCCATTCCTCATTGCAATCCCATCACGCACTTTCTATATGTACTCTGCCATACCTAACCCACATTTTTTCTCCCTTAATTCTTTCTTCTTCCGCTATATGTATTTCGCTACATATCTGCTATACTGCATATTCCTTTCTACCTATGTCAAATCTACCCTAGATTCCATATGACGCCCTCTTCTTTGTTATCACTTACCTTTTATGTTCCCATTTCTTTAGCTACACCAGTACCGTTTTCTCTCCTCTTCACGCTCTCTTTCCTACACTTCGCACTTCTTCGATCTCTACCTTAGCATACATCCTTCTTAGCACATCTTTCACTCCTTCCTTCAGTTCCTTTCCCTCTAATATTGGACCATTTATCACTATGTGTTTTTTTCCTTCATCACTCTCTCTTTCCTTTCTATTCTTCTTTCTATTTTCCTTGACCTTTCCCTCTCTTTATTCCCACTCTGTCCACCACCAAGCTCCCGGTTTAAGTTTTCTATCTTTACTATACTTGGTTAGTGCGTTTTGAAAAACTTAAATTTTAATTTGTGCATTGAACTATATTTTTGAAAAATGTACATTTCAAACTATTTATTTAAACGCTTTGACACGTATTTTGCCTGCACGAGTATGATGCAGCCCTTAACATAAAAACAATGAACATTTTTTTAAAGGCCTATTGTGTTCCGAGGATCTCACGATCTCCTGTGATCTCGCCCCTATAGGAAACAAAAAAAAATTTATCGCTGACGACATAAGGTTAGGTACTCAATAGATTTTTTAAACTTGTTGGAAGTGAAGTTGAAATTTTTTCAATTCATCATAAATTATTTGGAATTCAAAAGAATGCAAGCAGGTGTTCGGTCACAATCGTTGTCCTTTCCAACTTTCGATGAGTGGGGGCGGTCAATACAGATTATAGAATGGAAGTCTAATGTTTATGTGTTAGTATCAAAGATTACAATTTCATTTTATATTATGGTATAGTTTCTCTTATACATTTTAAAAAATTTTTGAAATTATTATATAATTATTTTCAGTTCATAATAAATTGTTTGGAATAGTTTATAAAAAAACAGCGAGTTAGGTCGTACTCGTCGTCCTTTCAATTTGAAGGGGGTGAGGGGATATAGATAGAGAGATAAAATATAACATCCATCTAACACAAAGATCTCCCTTTAATTTTCTATTTAACAAAAAAATTTGACTATTAATTTAAAAAATGCGAGAACTAGAAATATAATTAAAATAGATTGCTATTTATTTGTTCTTCAGATGACACTGCTAGAAATTATTAAATGAAAAAAAAGAATATTTAAATTAACAACTGAGTTCTAAGAAACGCTAAACAGTACACAATAATTTAGGTAAAGGAAATTACTAATCTCAGTAGAACGATAGAGATAGAATAATTGACTAATGGAAACATGAATAAAACGCGGGATAATATCGCATGTCAATTAAGAATAAGAACGATTTTCAGTTCGAAAAATATAAATAATTTGATGTCCGCGCCAGAAATAAATATTAATTAAAACAAAAGCAAACAAAAAATAAGTTCAAAAATGCGATAAATAATAAAAAAAAATTTACTAAAAGAAACTAAGGAATCAGTAGAGAACTTCAGTATAGGAAAATATATGTATGTATGGATGTATGTATTTATTAAACTCTCTCCCTTTTACACACCATTATTTACATTTAGCAAAAGCGGAAACCCTAGCTCTAAACTAATTCTCTCTCGAGAGGAAATCCTTTCACAGTTAAAGGATTGTCCTTTCAAATGCTATCGTTTAACTGTGAAAGGATTTCCTTTGATCTTGAAGTGAAATCTATTGTCGGACCAAAGAAAGAATAATTTGTACGTTAAAAGAAAACTTACTGTTTGATATTAGGTGAGGTTATGCAGATCAAAAATTGTTCTTTCAGTACACGTACCTTCCAAAGTTTACGCGTCACAACCTCGGATTGCTAATTTTTTGAATAAATCCATTTTCTACATTATTTCGCATGTTTTTTTACTGAATTGATCGATTAATAAATCAATCGTGTGCTAAACGATATTCACTCATGCGCAGGCGCACTTTCTCCGCTAGCCAAACAAATGAAATCCTTTAAGGGCATGTAACAGACTGTCACGTGACCTATTCTTTTAAACGAACTTACTCATAAACTAATAAGTCGAATGAATTGTTCATACCAGACAGAAATAAAGGCAAGAAAGACGAAAGTGTGCCTGGTATAGAAAATCCATTCGACTTATTAGTTTATGATTAAGTTCGTTTAAAAGAATAGGTCACGTGACAGTCTGGTACACGCCCTTAATAGTTAAAGGAATTCTTTTCAAAATAAAAAGAAATCGTTTGAAGTAAAACTACTTCCGTTTAGCATTTAACGGATAAGTCTTTGAATAGTGAAACGATTCTATTGATAAACAAAAGAAATCGTCTTAATTTCAAAGGACGCATTATGAAAGGAACGTAATTTTACTGTTAATAGACTTTTTCTTAGAGTGTATCTTACTTGTCACTTGTCCTTTACACAGTTTTCTGAAACCTTATTTCAATTCACCCTCCATCACTCTCATCCTTAGCAAAAATCTACTCTTACCTTTGCCTTGCTTTGCCTTACCTTTTCAACCTGTTCATACTTTACTATTTCCTTATCTCTATTTTACATCATTCGACAAAGCTACGCGCATTTTTCACTCAGATCTTAGACCCCGTTACAAATTACATCCTTTCATATCCATCTCTCCTCTTAACTAATATTGTACATGATTCATCGAATTTTGAACATTTTTCACTTACTGCACTGATAGAAATGAATAAGTGGTACAACAATATTTATGATTAAATTAACTCTATTTTATTGCTGGTATAGATACAGCCATAGAGTATGTCTGTTTTGGCCATCCGATTCTTGGTGCTTACGAAAGTAGACGCGCAGGCGCGATCAAGATGCGCCTGTTGTAAACTAAACAAAGCGAGTCGGGTAAATCAGTCATACAAAGGGTATTGCTAAACGACAACATTTCAGAGATAGTTCCCTCAAGCAAATGTTTAATAGAATTACACATTTCATACAATAGCAACACAAATATTACATTTTTGTACCACAAATATAAGTAACTTGTATTTACCATATTTCAGTAAGTGCATTTCCTACTCTTTATCATTGAAGTACACGTATTATATTATAAATATACTCGTAATTTTTCAACCAACGATCATATGGTTAAATCAACATTATTATTTCTATCAGTGTGTCTCTAATCTTCATTTACTGAAGTCAAGCTGCAGTCGGCCTTCTTTCTATCTGTTGACTTTGCTCTACTCTTTTTTAACACTCTTTACTTTAACCTCCTCCAATTTCGTCTGCTTTTAAACCTTTACAAACCGTTGCCATTTTATCAATTTTTGAAGTTTTTTAAATTTTTCAAATGATTTTAGAGGCGAATGAAACGACTCATCAGAATCAAAAAGACAATGTCAAATATCTACATTGGTTTAAGCTTAAGGTAAACGTCCTAAAGTTGGGGCCAAATATCGAGGCCTGTCACTTCTTTTGATTGCAACTCGCACAAAAAAATCTCTGAATTGTCCAATAAAAAGCATCGGAAAGCTTAAGGTCTTCCTAATTTCACGATATGATCACTTTTATCTTAAAAATTGGTTGTCAATAGTTAGAGGGCAAAACATCCCAAAAAACAACCAATTTTTAGGATAAAAGTCATCATATCGTTGAATTCGGAAGACCTCAAGCTGTCCGATCCTTTTTCTTGCACAATTCAGAAATTCTTTGTGTGCGAGTTGCAATCAAAAGAAGTGAGGGGACTCGAAATTTAGCCCCGAATTTAGTAATCGTGACCTTAGTCCCAGTATGTAATTGTGATGCCAATTTTTTTTGCTTTTTATCTAATTTGAATGAATGTGATTTCTATTTATATCATAAAATGTTAAAAATAAGTGGGTTTTATCATTAACTGTTACTTTTAACATAATTTTTAATAATATATTCAAATTATAACCAAGTTTCACGATTACTGAGAACGTCACGAATACAGGGACATTAACCTTAGATCAGATACTTTAAAAAAACCACATATTTCTTGCAGAAACGATTCTGTGACTTGAACATGCATGCACAGCCTCACAGTGGGGCAAACAAAGTTTCTATGGACAAATGAATTTTCAGCCTACAATAACCGACGGCATTAGTTGCGCGGTTTCGACTCGGGAAAAGTCCGGATGTTAAGCCATTTAGAGCGCGGATAGCAGTCGGATGAGTGACCGTGTTCTGCGACGTACGAGGTTGTGCATTCGCTGCATTTTAACTAATGTCGAGCGGGAAGTTTGACTCCGAGGATGATTGTGTGCAATTCGATGGTCTAGGTCGAATGTCTCTTCAAGAACTTGACTGTTGAAAAAACCGCCTGAACTTCGGGAGGCGGTTTTCTGCAGGTTTTCTCTCCCTTGGCCAAATTTCCAGGCAAATGCGAGTACTTCTAATGAATTCGGATGCAGCCACGGGTTATCACTGGTTGTGATTAGTCATACAGTGATTCTAAGCCTACCTTAGTGAAAAAAAAAATTTTCTCGTCTGGCGGTATATCTACTCATCACTTGATTTGAACATTTTTTACATTCTCATTATGAGAGCTTTATGTGAAAACTAACTGTCACGCATTTCTTTAAATCTCTACGTTTCGAGACCCCTAAATACAAAAAAATAGGTTTTACGATAGTGTCTCTCTGACGTGGTTGTCGATAGACTAAGCGGATTAGATTGCGATTTGGCACACTTTATTAAGGTTAAAAAAAAAGTCTCATTCGTTAACATGCATTTTTTGACCAACGGTTTTGGTTTTGACCACAAAAAAATACTACAAAATTTGTCATTCCATTTTGCGGTCAAACTATGCAAGGTACGAGAAAAATGAATACAGAATAATTGTTCAGCCAAGAAAGATCTACTTTGTCATGGGTTATTTTTTCATATTATGCCTAGTTTTTGTTTTAATCGTACAAAGTAAAATTAAAAAATTAAATTTTTGGAACAACACAAGCTACGAAAAAATTAGTAAACAAAAATTGTTTAACGAAAGAAGAGCTTTAAATTTGTAATGAATAATTTTTTGATGGGACGCGTAGTTATTTATTTATTTATTTATTTGAAAATAAGAAAGCCCAACAGTTCAAAGAACCAATAATAGGGCTACAAATATGTACATTATGTACATTAATATAGATGTGAGCACGCAGGCAGGCTTTTACATTGTGTTCGTGTGTTCAAAAAAATCATGCAAAACATTCATAAATTCTCCTAGAGACATATAAAATAAATCAAGATTCTTATTAACTAACATGACCTTGTTTGCGTTATTACACATATCGAAAATAGGAGAGGTATTACTCTTAGAATTCGAGAAATAGAACATAGGCGAGCTTCTAGAGTTAAACTGCGGTACATTTATCGGAACACATTCAAGTAATGATGGACTATCAATTAG
>CAKNWW010041276.1:0-16740 GCA_932074435.1 Andricus kollari
ATTAATTTTTAAAATTATTAATTATTATTAAATTATTATTATTTACTATTATTTATTTATTATTTATTATTATTAGTTTATTATTTTTATTATTATTGATTCATTATTTTTATTATTTAGTGAAACTTTTAAAATTTAAAGAAGAAATGTTTATAGGGGCCCCTAAGTAATTATAGCCTAGGAGCCCAAACTTTCTTAGTTCGGCACTGACAGGCAGATGATAAGCCTATGAGAGGCTGAATCCAAAGCTGTCTGATAGTCGATACAAGCCATCCATAGGTGTTGTTTGTATAATGATGCGTCATTGCAGACGCACCTGTCGATTATCAGGTTCTCCGGACATCCTGCTACGCCTTTCTTTCAGCCGCGTTATTCGCAGATCACTTGTCACACAGGTCCTCTTTTCCGATCAATCATATCATTTAGGATGGCTGTAAAGATCTAATACAGCGTGTTCAGACAAGTTATTGTCCTGGTAAAATGAGGTTTAGACAAGACGGCCTTCTTCGGTAGGAGTAATGTGCGTCCTTCCACCAACCACTCTGAAATAGGATCTTCCGACTCTAGATATAAGGTGAAAACACGGGACAGATGATGATAGGGTGAAGGAAACTTCTTCCACTAGATGCTCATAATACGAGCTGGGCACGCAACGGAAGTTCTTCCTGTCCCTTGGTACTTTTTTCACCTCTTCGGTAGCATTAGATGGGCATTCTTGCTCAGGTGTTATGAGGTCACTGCACAGTTCTTTGAAACTAGTAATGTTCTCTGTGTCTTCATTCAGTGGACGTTGGACTTCGTAGACTTCTCCCCAAAATATCTCGACCTTTTCTGGTTTGGGCGGGTGGTTCGCACTAAGTTCAGGGTCTCGGAAGAGTCTAGATGGTTCGGAGAAAAACTGTTATTTTCTTTGACTTACTTCTTCCTCTGCTCTGGACTTCTCCTAGCGTCATGCTGTACCTGTAGTTTGTCAACAATATGCTGCCAGTAAACTTCTAGAAAGATGTTATGATTGCAATCACACATTTAATGCGAGATACATACTGTCTTGCACAACCTACCTTTGTGCTGAGTTGATGGATGCTCCTTTTGGTCTTATGACCAGCCGTTGCTACCCTTGTCCGAAAGCATCGCTCTTCCTCTACTAGATGACTGCCAGCAAATGGTCTTGGTGTCGCCTCTCTTTATGCGCTGCAGGCTTGTACTAGCTGCGGTAAAATAGGGGCTCCACGTATATAAAACCGATTTGCTGGAGGTGTTCGGCACGGTTTCGCAGTACTTGTTGCGAAAAGTGTGAGAGCTATAGGGGCTTTTCGCATCACAGTGCATGCAACGGCGCCATGTAATCTCTTCGTTCAGGGACTATACTGGTATCGTGGCACTCTAGTAGGTCGTCCCTCCGACGATCCATACAACACTCAAAACCAATGAGACGTTGCCGGTCGATTGAATTATCGATCGTATTAATATTGATTATTTTATTAATATTTATTAATAATAATGAAGGCATTAATGTTCACTTAATTGTTTCGAAATATATCTGTATAGTTGAAATATTGCTTCAAGGATGTGTTAAAATTAGGCATTTTTAGAAATATGTGAGTTTGCGGGATTATTACTTTTCCTGCCTTCAAAATGTAATAATCTGGATAGATTGGTTCAAACAATTACAAATTAAAAGCGTTTGAAATTTTTATTATTTTTTTTATAAATAACGTTTGACGCTGCCAAACTGTAAATATAAATTAATGAATGATTTCTGCAATTTATCTGTATTCCATGTATTAAAAATTGAACAATAATTGATTTTACAAGATGATTCTGAATAGTGAATCTGTTCAAAAGTAAAAAGTATTTAACGCCTAATGAAACAAGTCTCTGGTTTAAAAATATTTTAATTGCTCAATTTGTAATGTTTTTCACCTAAGATTATTCAAAGGAGATAATTTATAAATGTGTTGATTCGTTCTTCAATTTTGAGTATTGCAAATGATAGCGTGGATTTATATTTGTTGAGTAGAAATCTTTGAAATAATCTATTTATACTTTTGCGCCACCTATTTCGTAAATCAAAGCATCCAAACAAGTAATTCTATTTCATGATACACTTTATTTGTAAATGTTTCATTGAATTACTTCGACGGATATTCAGACGTTTTAGAAGTTTTATAAAGATTAAATAATAGTGTATATTGTCAAACAATTCAAAGAATTGAAAAAAATGTCGATTTCTGAAGATTTCGAAAAAGAAGCTTTTTAATAATTTTGACATGCTTCAAGAAAATGGAAAAATTGTCTTCAGATTCGTAGGAAAATATAAAATGTTTTTTATTTTAGAAAATAAATTTGAAGAGAAAATTCTAAAACGTTGCACAAAACTTAAAACGATTTCCTACAGTTGAGTAGAAGAATGCTGAAGATGTTAAAGCAACATTAATTAATTTAGCAACATTCTAACATTTTGTAATAGTATATTATGCACCTAGGGGGAGAAAAGGGGCTTTTTCGACAAGTGTATGTTTTCAGTACGAGTCGTAGGCGAGCGCGTACACATTTCGACACATGTCGAAAAAGTGCCTCTCCCCCTTGGTGCATACGATATTTTTTATAGCAAATATATGATTTCAGACATTTCTCGAAATAAAGTCATGATTTTAGTCCATATTAGATTTTGAATAAAGAAGCATGAACTTTATGTTAACTTATTCCAAATTATCAAAAATTCAATAAAAAAATTGTCGGGAATTTTTGGTATTTACGGTATCTTTAGAGGTGATTTATGGTAACTTGCCATAAATTTCCAAAAATTAAATTAAAAAATGTCTATAAATTTTAGGTCATTTATGTTAATTTCACAGGTCAATATGGTGACATACCATAAATTAACCAATATTCATTTTTAAATTTCCATAAATTTCCGGAAATTTATGTAAATTTTCGGTCATTTATGGAAATTTTACCGGTAAATATGGAAAATAACCATAAATTACCCAATATTCATTTTTTTAATTTTCATAAACTTCCGGAAATTTATGCAAATTTTCGGTCATTTATGTTAATTTTCCGGCAAATGTGGTGAATTACCATAAATTACCAAAAATTCATTTTTAGAAATGCCCATAAATTTTCGGAAATGGAAATTTTCGGTCATTTATGGTAATTTTACAAGTAAATATGGTAACCTACCCTAAATTACTCAAAATTCATTTTTAAAAATTTCCATAACTTTCCGGAAATTTATGAAAATTTTCGGTAATTTAATCAGTTATATATGGTAACTTTCCACAAATAGTCGCAATATTCTATTATTCGCAACCAAAATTTCCTCACAGTTTTTACGGCGAATGGGCTGATAATAGTAAACTGCGAGCTCATAGACATATAATTTTCATTGTTCACCTCTGACGTCACTTTTCAGCCCCTAGGGAGTAAAAAGTAGAGCTTTAGCCCCGCTTCACAGGCGTCGAAAAGGGCTGAAATCATGCATGTGTTATAAAATACATTTTTCCAACAAAAGTTTCGAAGCTTTTTAAACATATCTTAAGGTTTCAAGAGAACACAAAAATTTCATATGAATTCTGGGCAAAAAATTTGGAAGCTTTTAAGGTACGTTTTTGAATGTTGCACAATTATTAAAAAATTGTTGGCCAAATTGAAATCATTTCGATTTTAAGAGGCATCTTGAAGGTTTTGAGGTTTTAAAAACATTTAAAAACAATTAAGAACTTGCAAAGGTTTGAAAACCTTTAAAAGAAAGTGTAGATTTATGAACATCTCAAACGAAAAATTGAGATACATTTTAAAAATTTTGTAAGGCTTGCAGAGAATATACAAATTTTCCTAATATTTTGTGGAAAATTCAATTTAAAACGGTTCTTCATTTCGATAAATTAATTTTAGGAGAATATTCACAAGTTTCAAAAATTATATAAAACTCTGGAAGACTTTGAGGCAAGTTTTTAAGGCTATAGAATTATTAAAAAATTGCAGGACAAATTGAAATCACTTTAAGGGACAACTTGAAGGTTTAGAGGTTTTACAAACATTCAGAAATAATTTAGAACATGAGAAGGATTAAAATCATTTTTTGTTTAATGTGGATTTATCAACATTTCAAACAAAAAATGTAGATACTTTGTAAAACTTTTGAAAGGCTTAAAGAGAATATACAAATTGTCCTACGATTCCTGGGAAAATTAAATTTAAAACGATCCTTCATTTAGATAAATTAATTTTAGGAGATTATTCACAAACGTTTCAACAGTTGTGTAAAACAAATCTGGAAGACATCAAGGTGAGTTTTTTAATGCTGCAGAATTATTACAAAATTCTAGGACAAATTCCAATAACTTTTTAGATATATCTTAAAGGTTTCAAAGATATAAAAAGTTTTAAGATCATATTTATAAACGTTTCAAAAATTGTGCAAAATAAACCTGAAAGATTTTACTTTTGGACTTTGGTTTAAAACTTATATTTTTCACTTGAACATTCAGCTGTTTGGTTAAAAGTGCTAGTGCTTGGTTTAAGAATCATATATTTTGTAGAAAATTCGTCTTTTGATAGAAAATTAATCTTCTTGGTTGAAAATTCATGTATTTCGTTCAAAATTCGTATTTGGGTAAAAAAATAATGCTGTTTGTTGAAAATTCATAATTTTAGTTGCGGATTCAACTATCTTGTAAAAACTTTATATTTTTTTTAGTTTAATTTAACTGGTTGAAGATTAAACTTTTTTTGCTTGAAGATTCAATTGAGCCGCCGGATGCAATAACCAGCCCGATGCTCGAAATCGCGTACAAGTATTGTCCGAACGTCTCAAAAAAATAAAATTTTTAAAATCGAAACATCAATTTTTGAAAATGTAGAATTGTCCAAATATTATTGAAATGAGTTCACATTTGCAGGTCACAATCAAAATACTCTAGCGATGCCTAGGAAATCATGAAAAAGTTAACAATCGTTTATTGTTTAATGATCTTTAATTTGCAAAATGAGGTCAATCGATAATTGTGTTTTCTTGGTTTCGCCAATAAAAAGTATCTAGGGGCATAATTTCTTAAGTGTACCCACCTCGAAAATGAAATTTCTCCGATCGGGTTAAAAATTGGCTCAATTGTAGTGCTATTAGATAGTACTCCTTACACCAAAAATTAATTCATTTTGATAATTATTTCTCAAAGTGGAGGGCGTAGAATGTTTGGATTTTTGAGGCAAAGCCTTACTTTCAAACATTTGTAACTTTTTTCCTATTGACTTAAACAAAATTTCAGTAAAATACTTTTGGTAGATCTTTTTAAAACTTTCTGCTGGTCATAACGATTTTTAAAAAAAGTCAAAATTTGACCCTAATTTTTGAAAATCAAAAATAAATTTGACTTTATTTTCAAATTTCGACACTTTTTTTCTTCAAAAGTTTTAAAAGAAAGCTGAGCTTTTTCTTATTAAGCTCCTAATTTTCAGAGTGGCAAATTAATTCGTCTTTGAGTAATAGAACGATACGTAAACCAGATGCCATGATAGAGCGGGTGGCGCGCGATCTCCCCAAGTGCGCTCACGCCGAGGATTTTTGTGAAACGCTTTAGTGCCAGGATTTTAATTCAAGTAATATTATATCGTAATATTATGTGTCTTTCTGTTCGATTTTTTGGCTATAGTTTCAACAGTTGTTTTCTTTGCAGACCTCTTTTGCGGTTTCTGTTTTTTGCCATTCGAGAGGATGTCGTGTTTCTCAGAGGGTGAAAGCATGATTTTCTTTGCTGCTGAAAAAAATTGGTTTTCTTACAGTTACTCTTTGCTCAAACGTGCTGCTTGTCTCTTTATATTCGCTCCTATACCATCACATGCACCCTTACCATGAGATGTACCATGGAAGTGCCATTCAACTTGGATACCAAAATCTTCTTAATGGGCTTGGAGTTTAGCAAAGCTACTCTTATATTTAAAATGTGGCCCTGCACTATCAGTGAAATCGTGGATTTTCTGTGGCCTGCAATGAGTTTTCAACTAATCTACTATTATCTTCTGATACTCGTGAACAGCCACCGTGCCATGAGCTCAGTTATCAGATACGATTGCGATACTTAGATGCTTGAGCCTTTTATCTTTTTTTCTAATAAATCACCACAATGAATATTGTAGCTTGGTCGTTGTTCCAGTGGAATGATTGAGCTGCATTCTGAATTATGAACGCGTAATTCTCCGCGAAATCGAAGCAAATCAAAAACTCCCCAGGCAATAAATTTCCCTTCAGGTTTTTGAAAAAAGATTGCTGCTTTCAAATAAAGTGATGAGTTTTTAATTTCAACAGCCTTTCACAGAAATTATCTAGGAATTCATCAGTATCCATTACATCTGTCGGTCTGTAACCAAATTTCAAATCTCACTTCATTAATACAATGTTCATCAAAAGCTTTTGTGATGTTATCTTTCAAGTTTGCAGTACCTGGACAGTTTTCACACACTCCTAAATGACAGGAACTTGAAGAGTTAGGACATTACAATAGCATCCAGACAGTCGTGCTAGTTTGTGAGCACCATGTCAGTATCCTCGGTTAAATGTTGAATATTTATTTCATTCAACATCAACTTGATATTCTCATGATGCACACAGACGCACACATTATGAGTGCCACTGCTTCCTGCTAGAACACAATGACGAGGGTTGAGTTTTGTGAATTGCGAAATACTGATCTTCAGGCCTGTTTTGATGTAAATTGAGCATATAACTCGTTGACATTACACAGTAGTAACCTTTTCTGAACATGTGAACGAGTTCCATTATCATTCTTGATCGACACAAAGTCTTTCATCTCTGGCATCATTCGAGTTATGTCATCGCGTTCATAAAAGGTTTTCACCAGAGTTTTAGTTTCAGGAGTCAATGCTCTTCCGCTTTTTGGATTCGGAAGCGTAAGAATTCCATGCTCTGAAACTAATTTTTTGACATTTCTTGCTTTTCGCTCTGACAAATTGAACACCTGCATCAGTTTTCTTCATCCCAAGATTTTGGCGCAAGCGAGATAAGTTGAAATTGTTCTTGAAGATCTTTACAGGCATTGAATTTTTCGATGATTTGACCAAGTACTTCCACACCAGCTTTATGATATTTGTTTTTCACACTGCAGTTTGGTGTCTAAGATATCTAAATCTTTTTCGCCGTCACATAGCTGATCTTCATCATCGTCAGAAATCATTTCATGATTATCAGTATCTACCATGTCTCTACCAGAAGGCTTTGCAATATCAACAGAGTTCAAGGATGATATTCCCGCTGAGTTGATGAGTTGGTATCTACATGAACTGCAAATTTGAGCTCCTTCTGAAATTTTGTTTAAGGCAATAGGAAAAAAGTTACAAATGTTTGAATGTAAGACTTTGCCTATGAAATCCAAAAATTAGCTTTTTCATGATTTCCTAGGCATTTCTAGAGTATTTTGAATATTTCCTGAAATTATGAACTTATTTCAATAATATTTGGCCGAGTTAGAACGATTTAAGTTTTAAAACTTAATTAAATCAGAGAGAAACTTTTTTTCAATATTTCGTTTTTATTATTAAAAACAAACGTTTGTCAAAAAAAATTCTAATAGGAAACAGTTTCGTTTCCTTATTCTCGACAATTCTACATTTTCAAAAATTGATTTTTCGATTTTGAAAATTTTCTTTTTTTGGGACGATCGGACAATACTTGTACGCGTTTTTAAACGTCGGGCTGGTTATTGCACCCGGCGTCTCAATTCGTCTTCCTTCGTATAAAATTAATATTCTTTGTTGAAAAGTTACACTTGTTGGTTCAAAGTGTAACTGCTTTGTAAGAAAAATACTTGCATTTTCTTGAACATTCATCATTGTACTTATATATTGTAGAAAATTTGTCTTCATACTTTAAAAATTAAACAATTTGGTAACAAAATTAAACTGTTTGCTTGAAAATTTTTTTTTAAATAATTTTTATCTGCAAATTTAGCGATTCCATTCTTTGTTAACAATTCATTACATATAAGATTAAAATGTATACTTTTTGGTGGAAAATTTATGTATTTTGTTAAAAATTCATATACGTGGGTAGAAAATTCATATTCTTTGTTAAAAATACATTTATTTGGTCGTGGATTAAAGTATTTTCTTAAAAAGTCATGTTTTTTTTTTTGAATTCAACTAATTGATTTTTTTTTTTGAGATGTAATGTTTTAAGCTGAGAATTTAGTTATTCCATTTTAGTTTCAAAGTTTATCTTTTTAGTTGAAAATTGAACTTTTTGATTGAAAATTAATTTACTTTGTTAAAAATTCGTCTGCGTGGGTTGTTTTTTTTGTTGAAATGTAATGTTTTAAATTGAAAAAGTGTCACTGTGTGGGACTTTGTGACCTTATAGCAGCCCCCCACCACCCTTCGTTTAAAGTGTCACGTAATATGTGGATGTTCCCTTGAATCCTTGATAGATATTTAGAGATTCCGAAAAGATTCGAAAAAAATTAAGAACTAAATAAAATTTCAAGAAACTGAAAAGAAAATTCAACAGAGAATATAAAAATTTTCCTAAGATTCGTGGAAAAAATTAAAACCGTTTTTTATTTTGACACATTAGTTTCAAGAGAATATTTAAAAAAAGGTAAAATTGTGCAAAACAAATCTAGAAGATTTCAAGGCTAGTTTTTTTAATTTCACACAATTGAAAAGATTTTAAATAATTAAAAAAAAGGTCATTTATCAATATTTCCAACAAAAGATTTAGAAACTCTTTAAGATTAATGAAAAGGTTACAGAGAATATCCGAATTTTCCTATGATTTCTCGAAAAAATTTAAACGGTTTTTCATTTCGATACATTTGTTTCAAAAGTTGAAAATATTTCAAATAATTTAAAAGAAAATGTGGATTGTTTAAGATTTTGAAGAACTTTAGCTAAATTTAAAGTATGTTCTACAACTGGTTTTATCATATATTTCATCCATATGAAAAATTTTGAGTAATATAATAATTAATCTTATTATTCTGTTCCGCGACTTTACATCTCACGCCGTCAAGGTGGTCGCGGAATACTGAATCTCGAATGTCTTCATAACAGGATTATTCTGGGTACAGCACATATAGTCACAAATGGACAAGGCCCTCTTCTCAAATTGGTCAGGAAACACGCTGAAGTGGGCAAAGGAGCGTTTCTGTACAAAGCAGCGGAGGAGGCTGCTGAAACAGTTGGCCTTGACTTCAATATCAGGGGTGAGCAAAATACATAAAACATTATCTATCTCGAGTACTCACTCCTGAAGACCAGGGTCGAGAAAGCACAGGAGAAAAAGTCCCACAGAAATGAGAAGGATCAGTCGATGTCGTATGAGCTAAAATTTGCTTTCCTTAAATAGCATACCGTCGCCATCATTTGAGCCCAGACATTCCCGATGATAGGGTACTATATTAGACAGGAATATGCAACCGCCATATTGGTTCCTGGACAGTTTGCGGCAAACAATGCGATAAACATGTCATGTATTTTAGTTAAAATTAAGTTTAGAATATAATAAAAATGGTCTGGTGTAGTGCTCCGTCTTGTAAAAACAGAAGCGAAGATGGATTTAAACCTTATCGTTTTCCACTAGGACGAAGAGAAAGACTGTCAATATGGATTATAAATTATAGACGCGACGAATGGGAACCAAATTGTAATTCAAACTTACGCCAAGTACTCATATTTATGACTGTGATATACATCCATACATGTGGGAGAGTTATGAAACTCTGAGTTTTGAGAGCCACTGCTGGGAATTTTATTAAAGCATCGGCTCACCAAGCTCGAGTTTCCCAGCTCTCGGCTTCACGAGTTGTTTCCTGATCTTAATGTTGAGGTTACGTGGCAAGCGACACGACACGCTTGTGGGAATTTCCATGGGTTTAGCGTCCCGTTAGAACCTTAACCTATACAGTGGCACTTCTCTCGAAATATCATTTACTTATTGAATTAATTAAATTAAGTACCATAATAATTATAATATAGATTTTTTATATGTGGATGCATACACATATGGATGTCTCTAATAACTATCGTAAGTTGATTTTATCCTCGTATTAATAACTATTCATTCATCACTGTATAGGTAGAAAAATATCGAATCTTATTGTATTTTGATTTTAGAAAAACGGAGTAATGTAAATGTTTAATTGATTAGGATTAAACTGTTATATAATATTCGTTAATATAGACACAAATCTCAGGACTATTTTATCATGATAGTATTATTATCCTCAAATTATTAAGATTGCACGATACTATATTATATGTCAAGTGTACATAATACTATTGTATTATTATCGTTATAATACTTGTGATAATAATATTTATATTTATATTCTTAAATGGTTGATATCCTTTAAAATATAAATTCAACTAGTTAATACGAGTATAGGGCATGAAAAAGAACCTATTTCAACGTTTACTCTAAAATTAACAAAGAAATATTCAATTTCAAGTTAGTTCAACACTATGTAACGCAGAGGTAGAACATAGTAATGCTGACTGGCAGCGAGCGCAAACCAGCAATGATGTGATTAGCGCGTACCGACGAAGTGGGGTAAACTCACGAACCTCGCGTGGAGGGGGAAGTCGAGACGAGCCATGGCGCGCGCCCGGGGCTCTCATGCATAAAGGCGCGCGTTCTAGCCAGAATCGGCACTCGGCCCTCACCCGGCTCTCATGAAACAACGACCCGCTCGACCACCAGCCACTCTCTAACTCTCTCTGCTTAGGGAATTGAGACAAATAAAGAGGAATATTCTGGAATTGGACTCATCTTCATAATTACCAACTGTGCTCTTTATGAGCTCTCCCAGAGCAAATACTATTTTAGCTCGTTCAGTTCCTTTTAACAAGTACTTTGGTACTTATTCGAAGTTCTTTTGAAAATAGCCAACTTGTGATGCCCTCCGGGTGCCATCCTGGTTGACTACCCATTAGATCTTACGGAGGCTTCGTGCCTTCTTTGAACGTAATACGATCATAAATTTAGGGAAGAACCTAATAAATACGAGTTTGTTTCCAAGATGGAGGCGAGGCATACTGACTCCGCCTTCACCAAACATTTATTGTCTTTTATCACAGTTTAAGCAATAGTTTCATTAAATAAATAAAAAATTACAAATCTTTCTACAGCGCTACCTATACAGTTTTATATATTTTTCTGAATAACATGGAACTCACACATAAAGAAAACTACTCGGAATTTTTAAAATTGTTTTAAGATCTGATGAGGGAAACCAGCTGTGTTTCCGAAACGTAATCGATTCGAATTATTTCAAATAAATTTTAATTATTAGTCTGGAAGATGTTGCATTTATTAGGTTATTTTCTTAATTTATAAACTACAAATTTCCCCAGACGTAATTAAAAAAGACAATTTTATTCTTATAAATTGTAATACGATCAAGTATTTGGTACTAGATCGAAGTTACTTCGTCGACACTCCAAAGCCATCTCACGCATGGGACCAAATTCTCGCCAAAAGAGGGCCCGGGCCATTTAGAGATAACGCGAGGTCAATCATCAAGCTTGTCGGGAGCGTGGCTATTCCACCGCCTCCAAGGGTACCACGACCATCAACTATCCTCGCCTCCAAGGACGCCCTCGCCATCGAGAATACCGTGTTATAGCTGAAATGTTATCGCGATTTCGCTTAGATATATATGCTGAGCTATATATATATATAGTTAAAAGTTTGTCATAAGGACAACAGCATGATTTCTCTGGGAGCAGGTGCCAATCTGAAAAATTGCTGCCGCTCCCAGCGAAATCGCGGTAAAATTTCAGCTGTAACCACGTCTCACGACCGTGAAGATAGGTGGTTACAGTCTGCGACGAATTTAATACAATGATCCGGCAAAAGTCTCGTGCACCCTGAGGACAAGGAGCGACCCGAAGACGACCGCCTTCTGCATTTTCTCCGCAAGTGTCCCAGCATTTTCTTAACATGCAGGAATGCTTTTCAGGCTATTAACCAGAGAAACCTTGGCACCTCCAAGAGCGCCGATGATCAAGACGATTAGCTTAACACAATATTCCGGGTATAACCGTCGCAACTCCCTTATAAGGTCTTTATACCTCTCTTTCTCTTCATTCTCCTTGACTGAGGCCGCAAGAGTGACAGAGATGGTAATAAAACACTCTCAGTGCCGCATTGTGCCTTTGGATGTAGGTCGTTCCCGCATCAGTTGCACAACCAGATAGTATGTGTCCTAGATGCTCGGGGTGTGCATGACACGCTCTGCAGCTATCATCGGGAATGTTTTGGCTCAAAATGTGGCGACGGTATGCTAGAGGGGAAATGGCAACGTCTTGACATGCCAAAATGAAACCCTCCGTGCCCGACTTCAATCCGGGTGATTTAAGGAAAGCAAACGTTAGCGCATACGACATCGACAGATCCTCCACATTTCTGTGGAAGATACTGTGCATCTTCTTCTCGAGGAGCTGTTCACGGAAGTTTTTCTCCTGCGCTTTCTTAATCCTGGCCTTCAGGAGTGAGTACTCGAAATGGATAAGATTTGATGCATTTTGCTACCCTCTGATAATAAAGTCAACACCGAGTGTTTCCGAGTGCCTCCTCCGCTCTTTGTAGAGAAACGCCCCTTTACCCACTTCTTGGTGTATTCTGACCCTTTTAAGAAGAGGGTCTTAACCATTTGCGACTATATGTACTGTACACAGAATAATCCTGTTGTGAAGACATTCAAGATTTAGTATTCCGAGACCACCTTGACGGCGTGAGATGTAAAGTCACGGAACAGAAGATTTAAGGTGCATGCTTTTTTTCATGTGCATAACCTTTCGGGACCCGATAACGAGGGATCTGAGTTCGTTCTTCGTCCATTGAACCACTCCAAATAAATAGAGTACTACCGGGACGGCAAGCTCAAGGCAGGGATGGGTAAGTAAAATGAGGGCGCCACCTTTAATACGGGAAATTGAAAACTTGAGTCAGACAGCCAATCAGAGGTTTTCTACATGTAATTTACATATTCGATGTATTTTACGTAAAATACCTCCTTTAGGTATTGTACGTAAAAATCTTCCAGTTACGCGTAACTGCACATCCCTCATGGAATGTATGGAAGCCCGGAGTGTTTTTTGCTTCTGTTTCGCTTTTGTTGACATTATTATTTTTTAATTAACAATATACGCATTGAAAAAAGAACTCTTACGAATGCCGATACCAGAAATTAACAAAAGTGAGGTTATGCGAAATTCTGCAGGTCCGCCATCTTGGCACTTAATTTACTAGATATTTTATCCGTTTTCTACGTAAAATTCTTCACTTAGGTATTTTACGTCAAAAACCTCCAGTTACGCGTAACTGCACATCCCGTCATCTATCGATGAGCAGGTTCTCCCGACATCCTGCTACGCCTTTCTTTGAGCCACATTGTTCGTACATCTCTCGCCACACAGGTCCAATTGTCCGAACAATCCTATCATTTAGGATAGCTGTGAAGATCTTATACAGTGTATTCAGACAAGTTATTGGCCTGTAATTTTTAGGGACAGCTAAGTTGCCCGTCTTCGGCAGGAACACTGTGCGCCCTTCTACCAACCACTCCGGAATAGGCTCTTCCGACGTTAGATATGAGGTGAAAATGCGGGCCAGATGCTGGTGGGTTGAAGGAAACTTCTTCCACCAGAAGGTCTTGATACCATCTGGTCCCGGAACGGAATAGTTCTTTATGCCTCTTAATACGTTTTTCACCTCCCCGGTAGTGATAGGTGGGCATTCTTCCTCATGTGTGTGGGCGAGTAGATGACAGTAACTGGAGGGTCTTGGAAGAGTCGAGATGGGTCAGACAAAAACTGTTGATTTTCTCTGACCCACCTCTCTCTCCGCTCTAGACTTCTCCTAACGTTATATAGTATTCGTATTCTGTCAAAAATATGCTGCCTGATGGTCAGTAGCTTTGACTTGTTGAGTATGTAATGACGGATCCGCAGTTCGCGGGCGAACTGTCGAACCTTGGCAGTGAAAGTCCTGCCAGAGATTATGTAGTCAATCACACACTGAATGCGGGACGCGTACTGCCTTGCCCAGCCTATCTTTGTGCTGAGTTGATGCATTCGTCTTTTGGTCTTATGATCAACCGTTGGTTTTGTTTTACAGTTTGCATCTGCCAAAGCTCTCGCTGCATAATACACACCACAATTGATAGCCCAGTGGTCGGATACTTCGGAAAAATCTCCAAGAAGCTCGTCATCAAGTTCAGTCAGATCATTGGTCTCAGTGCGGCCTCTCTTTCTCTGTTCCCGGTTTGTTTGAGCTGCGGTTGAGTAGGCGCTCCGCTTATATAACCCCTTTTCCGGAGATCCTCGGAACGGTTTCTCAGACGTTGACGCGAAAAGTGCAAAAGCTCTGGGGGTTTCTCGCACCACAGAGCATGCAGTCGTGCCATGTAACCTTCTCGTTCAGGGACCATACTGGCATCGCAGCACTCCAGTAGGTCGTCCCTGAGTCGATCCATCCACCTAAAAGTATTAAGATTCTGCCGCTCCATCGCATTGAATCCGTCTTGATTCGCTCCCCCAACTCTAGGATAAACGGCATTGTTCGACCGTTTTGAACCGCACTTACTACAACTATGGTGGGTGTTATCATGATGTTCTCACGAGCAGCTGGGGAAAAGGGTCGGTCCATCCTTGTAGAGCCCCACATGCAAGGATTAGGCTGCATACTATGAGCGATCGCCCGGCATCCCAGAGTCACCGTTTGAGACACCTCACCCAGGTGCCATTCAGCTTTCGGCACGGTTGTTACCCCTCCGCTTACGGGTTATTCCTTCTGGACCATCCATGGACAATTGTCCGCGACTGCTTATTAATTATTGTAACCATATTCAGCAGAAACCCTTGGTAGAGGGACCCTCTATCCGTAATCAGAGGACGCGTTCGGTGGCTTTATATATATATATATAATGACACCGGCTCCCAGTAGGACCGCGGTAAATGACATTCATGGCCACGTCTCACGACCGTGAGATGGGTATGTACATATATGTATGTATGTGTGTATATATATATATATATATATATATTCGGTTTCGATTCGTTTAGAATCGAACTGATGGGCCTATGACAGAGCCACCGAACGCGTCCTCGGGTTGCGGATACAGGATCTCTGTACCAAGGGTTTCTGCTGAATCTGGTTACAATTATTAATAATAAGTTGCGGACAATTGTCTAGGGATGGTGCTTGCAGCGGCGCTCTACAAAGGCAGACAAACCTTTTCCCTAGCTGCTCGTGGGAACAACAATAACATCATCAAACCACCAAAAAGTTGTAGATGCGGTTCAAAACGATCGAACGCGCAGAGCGCCCGACAATCGGTCGGCAAACAGTGCCGATCACTCTAGATTTCGCGGTGCTGCAAACAATAATTTAAATGGAAACACGACGATGAACCGGCAAAACGTCCACACTGAGTGGACAAATCAACTCAAGGATGACGTGCTAGACTTTCGCATCAGTCTTTGCGAAATCAACACACCTACCTCTGGAAAAATGGATATGTACGCGGAACGCTTCCCCAACGGATGCCTGAACACGCTGCAGACGAAGATGAGGAAGCGACATTAAGACCAACCGCGGAAAGCAGGCACCTTCTGAGAGATGATCACAATTTGAGGACAAGAAGGAACATTAACATGCAAGTTCCTCTTAAGCCCCAGGAACTGGCTGAAATGGATGCCTCCTTTCGTGAGGATATCTCGCTGGAGTCCGACCTCTGAACCATCAATTGCTCAGTTTATGGTGCTGGAAGAGCTTTGGCTGATTCAAAACGAAGACTAAAACGACGATGGATCAAAAGACCAAAAGACGCTTGTATTAACTGAACAAGAAAATCGGATGGGCAAGACAGAATGCGCCACGTATTCAGTGTGTGATTGACTACATAAAATCTGGTAGGCCGTTCACGGAAAGGGTTCGAAAGTTCGCCCAACAACTGAGGATCTTGAATCACACACTGAACAAGTCAAAGCTGCTGACCATCAAGCAGCATATTGTTGACAAAATACGGCTGTTATCTGACGCAAGGAAGAGAATACAGAAGAGGTAGAGACCCAAAAACAATGGAGTTGAAAGAAGATACCCATAATATCATCCGCTTTAAAGCGTTTTGCGACAACCTCATAACATCTGAGGAGGAATGTCCATCAATCACTGCGGAAGAGGTGAAAAAAGCACTTAGAGGCATGAAGAACTTTTCCACTGCAGGAACAGATGGTTTCAGGAACTTCCGGTGGAAGAAGTTTACTTCTACACACCAACATTTGGCCCGCATATTCACCTCATATTTGAACTCGAAAACGCCCATTCCGCAGGGGCTGGTATTAGGACGCATTATACTCCTACCAAGAAAAGGCAACTTGTCCAACCCAGAGAATTACAGGCAAATAACTTGTTTGAACACACTGTCTAAGATCTTTACAGCTATCCTGAACAACAGGATTATCCGAAGAATTGAGCCTGTGTGGAGAGTGATGTACGAACAACGTGTCTCAAAAAAAGTGTAGCAGGATGTCGAGAGAACCTGCTAATTGACAGGTGCGTCTGTAAAGACGCTGCAGCCCGTCAGCGCGTCCTGTCAATGGCCTGGATTGACTGCCGGAAAGCTTTCGATTTAACCTCTCATAGACTTATCATCTGTCTGCTGGAAAGCTTGAAGGTGCAACCACACATACACTGAGAGAGGTTGGGCACAGTAGCGC
>CAKNWW010041312.1:0-11436 GCA_932074435.1 Andricus kollari
ATTTTTTTAAAGTTTTTATCGTTGCAAGAAAAACTATTGCAATTACTCCATGATCTTCTAACGCAAAATTTCACGTAGAATCCGAATTTCAACAAGTTAAATGTTCATCTTCCTTTTTTAATTTGTTTTTCTTCCATGATACGGAGAGGATACGATGGGGATACTATAGCGATACGCTGTAGCGTATCCGTTCCGTTCATTCGGTCCGCTAGGGCTGTCCATCTCTATTTCCAGGAGTTCCAAGTCGAGGCAGATCTGGTACAGGATTAGAAGTCTCAGTCTTGATCTGATTGATTTTTTTAACAGAAATCTGTATGTTGTCAGCGAGCGTCCTCGATGTCACCGCCGTCCCAAGAGTGTCAATTTTAGAGGCGTCATTTGTTTTCAGTGTACTCTGACTGAAACGAGTGAAACCACGAAGCGATATTTCTTCTCGTCTTTGACTTTGAAGCCAGATTTTCAGCTTAGTTGCGTTATTGACAGCACATGTAAAAAATGTTTCTTTTTTAACGCCGTGATGAAATCAGTATTGTTTATTGATTTCCAGTTTTTTAAAAGTAGGACAGGTTAATTCTTCTAGGTTGATAATCTATCTATTCGCGATATTTTGCAAAAGTGCAGCTATTTCCCGACCTCTCGTATATATCTGACCAGCTGATTTTGCGACATCACGAAGATTTGAATGTAGATTCTTCGTAGGAGTGTCTCCCTTAAACCACTCGATGCCGTGAAAATAACAGGTGAGCTAGTTATTTTGTTCTTTCGCAGCGCTACAGAGATCAGAGAAGGGATAAGGTGGTGCAGCTATCCAATGTCCAATATAGTTATGATCTACTGCAATGACGGCCACTTCTTTTGCAATAAAGTTATTTTCAAGACCACGAGAGCCTTGAATATCAATCACGAAGTCCATAATATTTTTCATATAAAAAGAAGTTTTGTTGCTGATGAGTTTGAAGAAGAAGACGACGGTGACAAAGATTAGCGTGCCACGCACAAACGAGAAACCACGTAAGTAAACCACCGACTTGTAAGACAACTTTGGACGAAATGAAAGATGGTCTATGGGCTTAAAAAATACGCATATATGATGACGTATGTTTAAGATTTTTTCTCACCCTTTTTCTAATGTTTACACAGCTGAATTTTAGTGAGATAAGGACAAAATGTGTAAGATAGACTCATTTCCTGTCCAAGCCTATTCTAAGTAAACACAGGTGTACATTAGGATGTCAGATGTGTGAAATTTCGAGAAATGAAGGCGGCGCCACAAATGATTTATTATCCTCCAAAATCAACAATAACTTGTCTAGACTCGTCAATTTCCAAAACTTTATCATATTCTGCGTATACGGTACAATTTACAGTGTCTGTTAGTGGTTCTTCAAAATGCACCTCTATTCTTAGACTTCTATGCTTTACAAGATTCCAGTGAGAATAACAATTTGCAGAGAGATCAGGGGTAAGATCAAATGCAAAAAGACGGAAACCTTTCGAGTAATCACCTCTATCGATATCTTTACCCTCATTAAGAAAGTGAATACCACTGCCAGAGAAAAGAGTGTGATAAGCATTAACGTAAAGATTTTTATGGGAAAAATCTGGTTGCAGATGTTTCGAAGGTATTTGTGTACCATCGACGTAAAGAGATATGAAATTAATCTTGTAATTTTGAAAGTTGGATGGATTAAGTGCTCTATTTCCGTTGAAAGCTCTGTTCTCTACGAAACCGATAATTATTCTTTTAGGCAACTGTCCGAGAATAACATTATCAAGAGTTTCACTGTGAATACCGCCGTGTAAAGTAATCGCTTTAACCTCGACTCTTTTTATCGGGTATTTTGCTGTTCATTGTGTTAGAGCTTTTGCGTGTGCTAGAGCTTTTGCGTGTGCTAGTAAAATTCCTGGGCTTATTTTTGATCGACGAACAAGAAGGGACGCTTTGAAAATGTGTAAACTGCATGTATTGACAGGATCCATCAGGCAAAAACCATCTTCCATTTTTCCTGCAGTATCTACACACCAGAGAGCGGAAGTCAGATGGCTCTTTTTTGCAGCTGGTCCATAATTGAGCAATGTTTCCAGGTAAGCTCTGTACGCGTATGCGTTGTTTGGAGGAGAAATGAGTTTTTGATTGAAATACACGTCCACCTGATTGAATATCGAATGAAGTAAATTATTTATCACAGTTACACCTTTCAGACTGGCTGCATTTGCAGAAGTTTCTGCCGTCCTTCCAGTTTGACGCGTATACTGAGCATTGTATGAGCAAGATCTATGTATTCTTCGCCGTGGCCTGGAATGACAAACTCTATCGGCGAATCGTCGGTCAGCGATGAAACGGGCTTGTAATGGACCCATTGCGAGCTCTCAATAGATGTTTGAGTAGGTGGAAGAGAGAAAAGATCTAGTTCGGTTTTTAAACACTCGCTAGAATGTGAGTGTAAAAAGGACATTATATAATAATCTAGTTATTAACTGTTAAAAATGTCCGAAATTGAACGATTTTTTCTCTTACTAGTTTTACGCTTTTGTTTCTTCTGTGTTTTCTTATTTTTCCTATTTTTACTGCTATTGACTCTCTTTTTAGATTTCCTATTTTTTATTCCTTTCCTTTTCTTCTTGTTCGGTTTATGCGATGTACCAAGCCTCTTTTTTTACGCTTAATACCTTTTCTAACCAGCGTGATACTCTCTATACCACGAACTCCGGGTAACTGACGTCTGAAATTTTTCACACCAAATTTATAACCCGATCCGTTCATAAGGTTATCAATTTTATCTAAAGCTTTTTTCCTTGCCAACTGTACGCGCACCTCGCGCTAGTATCGGCAGCACACGTCGAAAAAGCCCACCTAGAAAACTGCCGATTCCATGACCTCTCTGATAGGACGATCCGACATAAACTTTTGATATTCCCCCACCACCTACTTGTGTTGTGTAGTAATCTACATAATAACTCATTATTACTTGAGCATTTAATGTTTTTTCTTCTTCTCCTTCTTCTTTAATTAATTTTTTTAAATACAAGTGTCACTGTCAGAGTACCAAACTCGAATGGTATAGGCGGTCCAAGATGATCTCTTATATCTATTTCTATCGTGCGAAATTCGGTATGAAGAAGTGATATGTAATTTGGAGATGAAAACTGTGTAACTTGTGTAGATGCAAAAATGTAGTTTCGGGTATCGACAGGTATAATACGTAAAAGTGGTGTTTTTGCATCACCCGTAATGTGAGGTTCACAAATATCGCAATAAACAAACATTTTCTCGGGTAAACCACGTGCCAGACTTGGAGGGTGATTAGCATAATGAGGATTATCTGATATTAATTGTTGTGGTGCAAAACCACGTATACGAGATACTTTTTCATTTATTGCAAGAAAATATCGTCCCTTTATCTTACAATCGTCTTGACAAATTTTCTGAGCTTTGACATAACAATCTTTGTCTTTTTGGAAAATTAATCCTACGTGTTCTCGAGCAATCGGTGTTTGGTTTATCGCTCGGACAAGATCGTTTACCTGTGGGTACACACCGGGTCGAAACTCGGAGACAATAAGAGTTAACCATTTACCAGTTAGCATACCTGCGCTGTATTTATCTCTAATAGCATTGTCATTAAGCTCAACGAACTCGGCGTCTTCTTTAAGAACGTAAGGAAGTTAGTATTTAACAAGTAAATCTTCACCGTCAATTTTCGTTTCAATCATTTTTCTCTCGTAATTTTCATCATTTTTTTCTTCACTCATACTACTCGGTACATTTGTCATTAAAGATACACAATTTTCCATTCGATTAGGTGACTCATGTCTTACATGAAGAAATTTTCTTGGAAATTAAATTCCTGTAAGTCCAACAGCCCAACGACCCTGTACCCGTATTTCGCGAGGTAGTTGTGTAGTGAAACGACTTGTAGTATTGTGTGGAAAATACTTCATACTACTATTACTCGGTAAAATGAGGTGAAATAGATCGTTATTCATTGTAAATTTTTTATATCAGTAGCAGGTATCCAGGAATTGAATTTATCAGAATATCCCATCCACTTGACAAGTAATTGTTTTTTAGAACCCTTTGCCCTACTAAGTATCACTCGTTCAATTTTAAATTCTGTCTCTTTAATATCGCTATCTTTCTTCACACCCGATAGCTCTCTCTCTCGTAAAAAACGCCGTCTATATTCTCACCAGTCAGATCTTGTAACTCATAAACATATGGATTTTGTCTAAGACCATTAATTACTCGTTTTACTACAAAAATCTCTTCTGTCCATCCAGCTTCATAACCTTTCGCAAAGATGCCTTTCTCTCTACTGATCCGTACGTAAACGGAGACCTTATATTCAGGCTTTTTACAACGCAAAGCTTTTCTACCGTAATTTCTTTGAATATTTAGACGGGCGTGTGCTGCATTTTCCAAAGTCACCTCTGATGGACGCATTCCTATACTAGAATGTCGCGTATTATTATAACCCTGTAAAATCTGTTGTAAGACATCAATGTAACGATGAGTATTACTATGAGTGAAATAGCGCCATATACGTTCTTTTAGTGTACGATTGAATTGTTCAACCAACTACAGCAGCCTTAACATTTGGATCACGTACAGCACGAAATTTTATCCCTCGATTTGATAAAAAATTTTGAAAACTTGCACCGAGAAATTCTTTTTCTCTATCGTTCTGAAGACAGACGGGAAATCGTTTTTTACTTTTCTCGAGAATACATTCATAAGCTTTTCTAACTTAGTTCACAGATTTATCTTTAAGAGGCTCAACCCAAGCGTATTTACTCAGCACGTCAATCACCACCAGCAGGTACAGGTATCCATCGTTTGAATCTTTTAAATGCCTTAAATGAACTAAATCTGCTTCCCATAAATCATCTATATTTGATATATCGTAATTTATTCTTCTGAATCGTCGATGAATTGGTATGTGTAGATTATATGTATCTTGAGATTTTAACCAATCAACTACCTTTGTACGTGAGACTCTTCCACGCACAGCGTTTACGAGTTTTTCAATACCCGCGTAAGAGGCTTCACGAGATGGGTCAAAATATATTTCTTCTAATAATTTCATGGTTTTAGAAACAATGTTTTCCACTGACTACTCCTTCTCGTCCCTTGAGATTTAGCTGAACCCGTGCTGGAAAGTGTTGCTCGCTTCCTACTTCTACCTGGGGTGTCAGTGATTCTCGTGTATACCTCGTTACCACTAATGCTGCCTTCTTCTTCTTAGCGAGTCATAAAGTCTAGACGATAGTTTGCGGCCACGACGACTACCTGTCTCTCTCGAAGAGATTATATCTTCTTTCCTGTATTCTCTATTTCCGACAATCTCTCTAGACATGTCGATTTCACAAAGGATCATGGCAAACTGGCTTCGGCCCGCCGGTTTTACCTTTTTTCTCAATCTCAATGCATCGTTTATTAGATCACTAATATTTGCATTTTTTACAGATTTACCATCTATAAAGAGAGAACCATCTGAAGCCCATTTCACACGTTTTCGTACTTCTGGTTCACAAAGTCGTTGGATTAAAATATTTCCTTTATTTCTAAAAGTTTTTGGAATAGTTGCAATAATATCATCAATATTTTTAAAATTATCCTCCCCCACATCATCATTATTATCATGAATATTGGTTGCAAAACCCATATTCTTATCTCTCTGATCATCCTGCCCTTTATTCAGTTATTTATGTTTCCATGTTTCCTGGGTAAATAATAAAAAATTTTGTAAAACTTGTTGATACATTTTCCATTTTTCACGCTTATCTTTCAAGAATGTAGAATGCAGTATTTGACTCATTTCAGCATCAAGCCTGATCATAATATTACCTGGAGTTTTGGTCGTATTATTGAGATTGGGAACTTTGTAGTTAGCACCAGAGAAAATATTATCTACAGGATTCATCGAAGAAGTGTGCGCTTTCGTATTTCCAGTATTAAGCTCTGAGCCGGAACCTTGTTGTAGAAATTTTGTTACCAGCTCGCTTGGCACCAAAATCTTCTTTCTCGAATGTTCCATAACTGCTAAATGGAAAAGGGATATTTACTCTCGTGAATTGTACGAGGTGAAAATATTTGAGAGAAGACTACCGATAATCGGTGCGAGTGATAACGGTAAAAATCCACCCTTATGAATGATAAATCGTTTTTTATTTTCCCAAGTACCCTTCGCTGCTGCCAATTTTCGTAAAGTATGTTTATGCTTTTTTAACTTGTGTTTTTCATATGTTTTTAAGTGTATATTCCCTGCCAACATATTTAGAGCACAATCGCATATACATTTTACAAGTTTTGCATTAACTGTGCTCAGAATTGCTTTTCGTAGATTACGATAGAGGCGATGGAGTGCATGCAATGCTACTGTGTTTTTTTCACCAATGTGTTTACTTGTACTCGACGCCATTACATACGTACAATTGGTATTTCATCAGTTCGAGCACCTCCTTTTATATTTTTGACAGGTATGTACACATATGAAAAACCGTCGGTTGGAAAGATATTTGTTCTAAAACGACAATTATCGGGTGTAGACTGTTTCAAATCGAGAAGAAGGTATCCATGAGGCTTCGATGTTGCGTCCTGATAGGCTTCTTGTAAAAAGCGAGGATTTTCTGGATATATTTGTCGTGCAAGATGTTGAAATTGAGCTCGGTCACGCGGATTTTTAAAAACAACAATATAATTCGTATTGAGTGATATATCCCTTTGTCCATGTCCCTGATGAAATAAATTTTGCAATATATAGATAACACTAAGATTTTTGTGGTGACTGCCTTTAGTGAAAAGATCTACAATTGTATTGTTGGAGGATTCACGCATAAGATCATCGATAATTATGAGCTTAGGTCGGTCATTATCGTTAGAATAATCAGCTCGTTGCGGTAATCCTTCTCGAAATTCTATGGTTTTACCGTATTCAGAATAACCCGACTGCCATTCTGAATAGTAAAAAAGAATACGTTCAAAATGTGTATCACACATGACATCAATGTAGCTTAAGAATTTTTTGACAAAACAAGTTTTCCCGCATCCACTTGGTCCGCAAACCATAGCAGTCAAAGGATGCTGCCAACGAGGGTCCACTTTTTATACTGATATATAATTTACTATAGTTCATTATTTATAGTAAAATAACATAATTAATGAATCATTAATTAAATTATCAATTAATAAACTAATAAAAATTAAACTAAAAAATTAAATTAAACTTAAAAAATTATTTTTAATTATTGATTTAATTAATTGAGTAATTAAAAATTAATTAAAATTAAAAATTAATTAAAATTAAAAATTAATTAAAATTGAGAATTAATTAGTTTTTCAATTTTCAATTAATAAATTAACTTGAAAAATAAATTAAACTAAATTATTAATTACTGAATTAATGTTAATATGAATTAAAATTAATAATGCATTGAATATAATATTATTTGAAATGAATACTTCAAAAAGTATTTTCTGAAAACTAATCAGCTTGTAACCGCGGACAGTGTGGAACCTATATAAGCTTTTTCGGTTCCACACCCGCGAACCTTTATAAGCTTTTTCCGGTTCCGCGCACGGGCCAGACTTTTTAAGCTTATTAGAGCCTGGTTCGCATGCCGACAATCAGCTTATACCCGGCACCCGCGTTCTCGGATCGCCTGGATCAGCTTATCATCAGGCGATCTCACGCGTTGGCCCACCCGCGCCGGCCCGATGCTGTAAAAATATAATTATTATTTGCCTCCAACACTTATTATTTCACATTATTAACAGTGAGATAGAGAAAAGAGTGTAGAGTTTATGATGTTTTTAGTCCCTCAAACACTTTTCAATTTGAACAAGTAAAAACCTTTACAGCTAGCTGTCGTGTTGATTTTGCAAGGTGTTACCTGCTCAATTTGGACAAATAAAAGCCTTTACAATCTGTTTTCGAGTGTCCATGGCAAGAACCTACCTTATCTTAATTGATCTGGGGTCTTAATCCCATATACTTTCGCACGCTTAGATGGTTTAGGAAAATAGAAAAAACATCATATTAGTTAAAAGCAGTTTTACTTCAGTTTCGGAAAGTGGCTGTAGATAACAGTTTCAAAGTTTGTTTAACAATGTCAAGTAATAGTTTAATTTCAAAAATTCATACACATACTGTCATATAGTACATACACGCACACATACACACCAAAAGAGAAATATACTTTTGGTCGGTGATATTAAATGTAGACAATCATTTTTGATCATTAAAAATCATAAAATTTATTATTAAAATTTTGTCTGAGCTATTTTTGATATAAAATTTAAAAAGGTTTTTTATACAAAATAATTATTATAAAACATATGTCAGGTATACTTTGAAATTAAATGTGTGGACAAAAGCTGCGAAAAACTTTTTAAGTGTCATTAAGCTTTTTTTAATATTTTACACAGATTATCATTCATTTCGCTTGAAATGTGACCATTTATAATACACGACATTTCACAAAAAACAAGTTCAAAATGTGAATTTACAAATTCCGTCAATAATTTTGACTTTAGCTGCTGCTTAAGTACTCAAATTTTACATTCATCATTTGACGATGTTGACGAGGCCTTGAAATGTGGGTGCTTGAAGAACAATGCCGGGGATATAGAGTTTCTCATTTTTTCCTTGCGTCTCGTTATTTGCTGCTGTGACTGTTGTTATCGTTGTCTTGTTATGTACAATCTTCTCGATTAAAATAGCTTTTGCATTATACGAGGTTGTAAAAAACAAGTTATAACGTCCAATTTTAATCGATTGAAAACGGATGTCGTTGTCATAGCTGTTGCATCGATCCTCCAAGTAGGAGAAAACGACATCGAAACCAAGAATAACCTTTTTCGAAGAGGAGTTATTCAATTCGTAGATCGTTGTAAGAATCAGAGGTTGACGAAATGAATATTTTGCTTTTTTCACTGTCCCACTTTCAGATAATGATAATGACATATCTGTAGGACAAATTCGTTTTTTTGAAACACTTTTCACTATCAAATCTTGTGAGGCTTTACTCTGACTGATACTAGATTCCATCATCTGACTTTATAGACTGCGATATGTTATATGTTGAAACTTTCAGACTATAACTGAGGCTTTTGTTCAGCGCGGCAGATTTTATACCTCACGCATGGGTCTATTCTAGTGAGGAGGCGTAGATATGACGTCAGATGTGTTCAACCAATCAGAATTCCTTCTCTCTAGAGAGAGAGAGAGAAACACGTGACGAAAATATGTATCCCACACATCCGTTTTTATCGGCTTTTCACATATGTGAATGAGAAAAATCTATCCTTGTACAGCGTATGAGTACTCGTAACTGGTGGTAAAAATAAAGTACTTAAAATATACCAGAATTTCTTTAAGTAATACACATGAAATATATTTTAAAAAGATTTCCATAATTCCACACATGGACTATCTAATTTACTGTATTGATTGAAAGAGATTATTATCCGTAATAGCCTCATAATACAGGTAAACAGAGTGAGAGAGATAGATAGAGAGAGAGAGAGAGAGAGAGACTGTGAAGCTGAGCCCTTCTGCAGGCAGCCTTTACCACATTAGTGATGGACCTGTAAATGTTTGTTAGCTATTTAGATAATACTGAATCGTTTTAAAAATCTTGTTAAATTAGAAATACATTTTCGGCAAAACATTTATGATATTATCTTTCGTGTGCAAACTCATCCAGCGTTTGCGTGTTTAAAATATTTAAGGCAACGTCTACAACGTTGGGCTAGACTACAGTCTAGACGAGGAGCTTAATGATGCTACTCAGGATGGTTGTAATGTATTATGCGAGGTTCATGTAATAAAGATTGCCGTATATTTGCCGAGTATATGACCTCTTCAAATAATCAACAGGGTGGTTGTTCTCTAACACTTTTCTCCATATTTTGAGATTTTATCATTTCCGGGTAAATTCTGACGATGGTTCCCATGAAATTTTATTCAAGATGATAGGTGCTCGTTGTAAACGCCCAATTTTTTTTCCACCACCCCCATTTACCTTTGATGTTTTTATAAAACCACCCTGCTCAGCTTTAAATCCACAGTTTCTCTTGATCAACGCAAGAAGCAACAGCTTTCTCGTTTTTTCAAGTTTTTCGGAAACCTTTTTTCAAATCTATATAAAAATGTTCGTGGCAACGTTGTTGGCCAACATTATAACCATGTGTGGAATGCCAGGAGACTTGGAGGAATGCGAGTTAAGGTTAATCCTTAAATTTCTTTTGACATTCCTTGATGGCGTCGGGGTCGATCGGGTGTTGAGAATCATTGGTGATAACGCGATTGTGCGCGAGATGATGATGACTCGAAGGAGGGAAATTGACGAGCGGCAGATCCGACTCGACAGACTGAGGGACTTCTACACAAATGGTAAGTTGCAAAAAATTATTATATTTTTCGATATGTTGGTTTTAAATATTTTTATGATAATAATAATATAATAATAAACATTTTTATTTTCTCTTCCAGCTCTTGGAGAAATATCCAACGATGCCGACACGAGCAACCCTTCAGCAGCCCATCTTCCTCCTTCACAGCCATCTGAAATTCTCCCATTCGCAGCACCTGAGATCCTGGACCAAGATGAGGATACGGAGATGGTTAATGTGTCTTCACATCTACCATCATCATGATTATCAGTGCCGGTGATAACACATACGGCTCCCGATGTTATTTTCATTAATGACGACGAGGACGTCGTGGGTGTTAATTCAGAAAGTGAAGTTGAACAAGGAAATAATAGTGTATATGAAATTGTGGACTTATGTGATAGTGGAAACGACGACGACGAGGATAACAGTGATAAAAGTGACAACGACAGTGATAAGGAAAACGACGATGACAACGAGGAAGAACACATGGAGGTCAACGATGACGGTAACGATTATGAGCACGACGACGACGAAACATTTTTCGACAAGGAGGACCAGGAGATGCCGTCGACTTTTCACAATTCTGAGGACGTGGGGGAGGTGCAGAATGCAGAAGAGGACGAGGAGGAAGATGTCAACGAATACGATGACAAGGATGCCAGAAGAGGAAGATGTCAACGAAGACGATGACAAGGATGCCAGAAAAATGCTTTTTTGTCCTTCTAGTGGTAAAAAATACAAGTTGTTTTATTTTTATTTTATCTGAAAAGTGTAACTACACTTTACTGATTCTGTTTTAAAAATTTCAATATATTCAAGTGTTATAAAGAATTACCAATAAATGCCTAAAGATAGTCAAGTAGAATAAAATAATCAATATTGATATAGAAATTTAAAAATGTATTCGAAAATTAAAAATTTATTTAAAAATTGAAAATGCATGTAAACTTTGTTAGTTTATTTGAATATTAAAAATTTATTTGAAAATGCAAAATTTATTTAAAAATTGAAAATTCATTTAAAAATTGAAAATTTAT
>CAKNWW010041534.1:0-14519 GCA_932074435.1 Andricus kollari
GTTAACAAAAAATCAGATATATTATTATTGATTGTCCAAACCAAATATTTTAATCCTTTTCTTAGAGAAATGTTATATTAATAAATATATTTCTTATTCATTGATAATATTATAGGGGTGGATGACACGTAATTTAGGGGTTATTTAGAATAACACTTATGATTCTTAATAGAATTTAATATCAAAACAAGGTGTTTGCAACAACAAAGTCCAAAATCTTAAACTACATATATGTATGTAGTTAAAGTGAAAAAGCACTTATAAGTACTTTTTTACTTTAACTGTTTTAATAGTGCCTCAGCATTGATTTTGTAAGTAAAAAGGTTAGCGAAAATTCAACAATTATTATTTTCAATAACAAATAGTATAAACAAATGGCATAAATTACCTTTTTTTGTGGAAACCAAATATTTATCTCAGTAAAGCTTCTTGAAAGCTAGTTAATATTAATATTTGATGTAGGGTCGACAGGGATAAGAAGTGAAATATTTTTCATAAGCTTGGCTAGTCGTCCCGAATTTTCGGCACGACTAGTCCATCCCCTTTTCCAACTGCCCCAATTTTTCAAGACGAATATACCAGCCTATTTTTAATGATAACTTATGGTCGATTATTAAATTATAAATAAGACTAAGGGGTAAGTGTGATATCTATTTTTGGTTTTTCTTTTTCATTATGAAATACAAACATCTGTCAACAGTTTGAGGTTAGTTTTAGAGGTTAATGAACCTTATTTTTGGAAAAATGCAAGTCGATGATAATTTGTAAATAACATTTTAATATAGTATACATTTACACCAAAAAATTATTTCTAAATCAATTTATATATCATAAAATTTTAAACCAGTACGTTTTTCAATGTTACAGAACCTTCATTCCAAATTCAATAACAAAATTTTTGTTTATTAATATTCTTTTAAATGACGATAAATTGAAAGAAAACTATAAATTATAAAAATCAGTGCATGTTTGATTTATAGTTGCGAAAGTACCAAAGATAATTTTGGCAACATTTTGAACAAGAACCTTCTCAAATATTTGAAATATCATTAATCAAAGTATAACTTTATAATTTCGTATCTCATTTACTCCTATCGACCCTATATGTAACATCAAAGTTATAAATTTGATGAACAAATTGTTTTAAAAATTCATAAATTCCACATCAGCACATTGAAAGAAGCAGCTTCTTTTATCGCATTTATTTAATACCGTCCTGACATTGGCATTGGTGAACGTAACACAAAGCAGTTCTGCCGAAAATAAAAACGTATAAATTATTATAAATCATTAAATGTTGTATCAGAATATTGTGTAATTATAATTAATGAACATTTTATGTACTTAAAACAAAAAATTACGTTATACAACTTTAATGCGTATCCTTAACAAAAATATTTCCCATGATTTGTCTATAAATTGTGATTGCGGCAATGTTAATACACTGGAACGTGGATTTGAGCACAGTTTGGGTTCTGGCCTTGGACTCGAATCCAGGGACTCCGAACGTAAACATCAGGGCCGTAAGAACACTGAGTGAACTGACGCAACGTGACGCAGTTATCCAGTCAGGCCGTTAGGGTACAGCGCTTTATTGCTATGCTATTGTTTTTTCACGCATCGCTAAGCACGGCACACCCCTCCACGGCTCCACTCAACAGAAACCGCCGTGCGGCATGAGTTATCAAAACGCACAAATCCAGTTTACAGAAATCCAGGTACGAGTGTATTATTTAATATAGTGTTACCACGGAAAATCTTTATAAAAATTAATGATAACTAGCTTTCTTTAAATCTTTCAAGAAGATTTGATAGGGAAAATAATTTTTTGCACTAAGAAATCTTAGTTATATTCATTTAGTTGTAAGTGCACTCGAACCTAGATTTCCGTAAACTGGATTTGTGCGTTCCTAGACTTGGTGTCCTCAGCAATATGGTGATGAGGGGAGCTGCTGGACCGAGAGAAAGGCGACACTTAGTCAAGCGTGACACGCAGCATGAGGGCCGCACTCTCAGCTCTTTAGTTGCATCATGTTGCGTCATACGTTCAAATCCAACAGAAATCATTAATGCGGCACTGCCTGTTTACGTTCGGAGTGACCGAATGTTATGATCGATTTATATGAAGGCAATTTAGGACCATGTCCTAAATAGTGCACAAATCCAGGTTCCAGTGTAATTTAATATTGAGTTTAACTTTACCTATTACGAGAACTATTTATTGTTTGTAACAATAATGATTGTAAACAAAATAAAACCATTTGAAAGTTTACTTTAATTTCTGAATAGTTATTTGAGTTTAGCTGTGGTTTGAATTTAACTTAAAATGATGCTAAAATTAAGATATTGACCTATACCAGGGTTTTTGACCAAATTCCCAATGTATGTAGTTACCGCTTCCTTGTTTTCTACGGCAGTATTATATTAGGAAAAATGTAAATATCGAGAAACATGGGAATTCAAAAAGTTTAAACTATCATAATTGAATCTTTATTAAAACTAGACGTGCAATCATTGGAAGATGAAATGTTATTCATTCCTTCGTATTCCTTTTGGGAGTTCCAATTTAGAATGCATTCTTTTCTGGGGTTTCGAAACTTGTAGTTAAAATAATATTGGTATAAGAAATGCACTCAGTATCTAAAGTTTTCATAAAGAGATTTTGTTAATGTAAATAAAATTGATGGAGTGAGGAACGTTTTTCGATCGTAAAAATGAAATGACTGAAAAGTTCTCTGCGAGATCTCTGGGATTATACGTAGATTTTTTGCAGCATCCGACAGGCATATCAGTCATGAGAAAAAAAAGTCGGTGAAGAGGCTCTTCAAAAGAAAGATCAGATGAGGAGGTTACCCGGAGGCGAGATCACGAGTGAGTATATACAGAATACATGTATGTCTCTCCTGGCTTGCATTTCTCTTCTGGATACCTCCGTAGAAAGGTGGAGAAACCTCTGGAACTTCGGTAAGCACGATCTCAACTTCATCTCGCCGTAATGCGCGCACCAGGTCCGTATTCACGGACATAAAAGACCTGTCGACCCGAAAAAATACCTGCAACAGTAATATGAATATAAGTTATAATTTAATCTGATTATCCGAACTAAAGATGAAGTAAATAGTGATACCAGGCCTCGCAGTCCGTACTCTCTAAATCCGAATTATTAGAAATTTTACTAATGCAATTAGTAGAATTGTGTCTGATTGCTAAATTGGTCATTTTACCACTTTCTATGAAATGAAATGGTAAAATTTATACTACTAAATGAATTAGTAAGGTTGTTCTACTAATCTACTTAGTAGTACTAACTTGCTAATTCGATAAGTAACATGGAATTGCCAGGAAAACATAATTAATTTTTTTAAATACTTTCTGCTGGTTTTTGAGTTTCACTTACAAACATGTTATGTTTTCTCAAATTAGATTCTAAGCTTATATTGTTATATTAATAATGATTGTGTATGAACAGTGTCCTGTTGACTTAAGAAACTTTAATTACCTAGATAAGCATAAATTCAAATTTGCACTAGTATAGTATCCTAATGATTGAACAAAATTTAAAGAAGTTAGATATGAGAGAAGGGATTTTAGTAAAAAGCATGTAAGTAATACAACAAAAAACATTTTAGGAAAGAAAAACAGCGTTCTTAAAAATTAAACATTTAAAATTATGTAATATAATTATTTTATAAAATCGTTAATATAAGATAAGATTGGATTTTTCTCATTACAATTTTAATAACTTATAAAAAGTAAAAAATTGTTTTTTTGTAAAATTATTATAAAACTAATAGAACAAAAACTAACAGATAATTTTTCCCGAAAAAATGTCTCTCATATTGCGCAGGCGTATTCACGCTGCTGCTGCCATGACATCGTGACTCGCTTCTCTCGCGATTTTTCGTTTGTGAATAAGTGAATTCTGACTTAAATTTATTGCAAGCTAAATGATCTTGGTCACTCATATCATTATTTTTAGTAACTGTTTAGTTTCTTTAAAATGGGTAAGTTTTAGTTTAAAATCGAAGAATATGTGAATAGTTTAAAGGAAACTGGAAAAGTGTCCTTGAAAAAAGTTAGGTTAACTAAAATGTATTTTCAGGAAAATGAAACATCTTTGAGGCTTATAGTGTGCAGAAATTGGCAAACTTACTGCAGAATCATCAGACTCTACTTGATTCTAAGGAATATTTATGTGCCTTTTCTTTTGCAAAAAAATAATATAAAAATTTTGAAAACCTACAACCTCAGGTAGCTAGTTAGTACGGTTATATGTAATTTGATGAATCGTTCGTACAATTTTCACATTTCTTGTATTTTCTCATGAATTTAATAATTTATTATTTGATTTCAATGAAATTCTCTTCATTGTAAAATCAGTTTTTAAATTTATTAAAGACTTCCGTTTAAAATAGTTACTGCCAATACATTTACCAATTCATTTAGTAGTAGCATTACCAATTCCTTGAGTAGATATAGTTACTAATTCATTTAGTCAGTTATTCTTACACATTGAATTAGTAGATTTTTACTAATTAACAGTAAACGAATCGGCGCTATTTGAATTAGTAGATTTTTACTAATTTACAGTAAACGAATCGGCGCTGTTTAAATTTGTAGATATTTACTAATTAACAGTAAACGAATTAGCGCTATTTCAGTTAGTAGAAAACTAGTACCAATTAGTAGTGTTCTACTTATTTAGATTTAGAGAGTCCGGGAAAAAGTAGGGGCGAAAGGAATTTTTTGTCACGCTCATAGAGTACATTTTCGCGCTCAAGGGGTACTCTTTCACAAAAGTGGCATATGACTAAAAATTATAAAGGAAGAATGAGCTCGATATAAAATGGGAATTAATGCTTTAATATGCATAGTTTTTATTTTACTACCAGCTTTCTAAAAAGTTGGTAATAAATAATGAACATAAAACATTCATATCAGCATAATACAATAGTGCGTTTCAAGCTTTAATAAGTAAATAATATTCGTGACCATAGGAAAATACATATCTCTACATGTAAATCGATCTATTTATTTTATCAAGTCTCAACGAAATACTTCCTCAGGGTGGCCAGAAAATTTTATTTTCAGAATGTTCTGCCTTTTCCCTGACAGTTATCTGTATTGAGAAAAATTACACTGTGAACTTCATTTAAGTATCTCCCATTTACGTCGTTCCGGGAATTGATGCCTCGGCGGTTTCATGATGAGAGGAGCCGCGAGGCGCTGTGCTCAGTCAAGCGTGACGAACCGCACAAAGGCCGCACTCTCAGCGCGTTAGTTGCATCAAGTTACGTCATACTTCCAAATCCAACAGAAAATACTCATATGGCCTGGCCTGTTTACGTTCGTAACGAGCGAATTTTGTGTTCGATTTAAGTGAAGTCCCTTGAGGACCATGCCCGAAATCGCACATGAATGGGATTTCCAGGGTAGGTCTATTTTTATGTTAAATGTTTTTTCACAATGAAATTAATTTTAGTTTTTAAACCCATCTTGTTTGATTAAAAATTCAAGTTTCAAATCTATAATTAGAAATGATAGATCTTAGGCTTTTTATCCTCTTGTTTAATTTTATATAACAATGACAAAAAACCTAAGACCTATAATTTCGAATTATGGGATTCTTAATAATTTGATAAATAAACGAATGAACTTTATTTCTAGTTGTTAGTTTTAAATTGCTATTTAAATTTAATATAATTAATTAATTAATATGATGGAATCTGGTATGATATTTTCGTTAAATCACGGAAATGACTAAGAATAATAATACGCGGAGCAAATGCGGATTTCGGAACCAGTTTTGAGCATCGCATATTGCAGAGTGAATGCCAGACACAAAACTGGTGTTCTGGGACTCATAAAGGGAAGGTCAGAGGTCGTGCTTTTTGTTTTCATTCATACTTTTTGTTTTGATTTATACTTTTTGTTTTGATTCATACTTTTTGTTTTGATTCATACTTTTTGTAAAGAAAGGTCATGGCCCCAAAGTAAAGTTTTGAAATTCCTAGAACCCAATATTTGGCCAGTTTTGAGAAAAAATACTTTTAAAAAAATTGTCGCTGGGCTTATGGACTCAAAAAAACCGTCTCCCATGTCGCCGACTATCTCAGCGGTTGAGCGCCCGGTATTGTGCGCAGAGGCTGCGGGCTCGATTCTCACCGCCTGCAGTTTTTTATTTTTCGCCTAATCATTTATTTAAAATTGATGAAGAAAATATAAAATAAGAATATATTTCAAACAATTATAATTTAAATAAAATATGAAATTTGGATCATATAGATGAATATTTTAAAATGAGAATACAAACGAAATTTTTTTTATAGTCTTATTTCGAATAAAATATCACGAATCACAAAAAGAAAAACATCGTAGAAAAAATTAAAACTATAATTCAGTCAGTCAATAAATGTTTATTATCGCGTAACTAATGAAAATTTTACGAGGGAATCTAATATATAAACATTTAAATACTTATAATGCAAAAAAAGTAGGCAGCGAGAATCGAGCCCACAGCCTCTGCGCACAAACAGGGTGTTAAACCGGTCAGCTACTAAGCGACCTGGAAGACGGATTTTTCAAGTCCAGAAGCCCAGTGACAATTTTTTAAAATGCGATTTTCGTAAGTGAGTTCACAATCTTGTTTAGCATTGTATAGGTATGTCTTATCAAAAAAGCGCTAAACAGTAAACAATAATTCAGGAAAATGAAATTAGTACTCTCAACAGAACGGCGATAGTGCGATATATGGTAAACGTGGAAATGGTTTTGGAAGAGAAAATCGGCTCTGAAAAAACAGCAGGTTCAAGTTCTAAGGTTCGCGTGTAGCATCAGAAGGAGGTGGGAAAAAATAGAAAAATGAAGGTAACTGGAATAGAGAATGCAAGAGAAAAGAAGAAGCAGGAGAAACAGAATAAAGAAAAACAAAAGTTGGTAGTGATAAAGCAAAAGTTTAAAAGCAGAAAAAAGTGGAGGGGGTTAAAGTAAAGAGTGTTAAAAAAGCAGAGCAAAGTGGATAGATAGAAAGAAAGCCGACTGCAGGTTGAGTTTAGTGAATAAAGATTAGAGAGAGAGTAAGTGAAAAATGTTCATAATTCGACGAATCATGTAAATTTTCAAATTTTGGCCTGCTGGCCCTGCAAAGTTGCCTTGCTTACACCTCCATATTTTACAGATTTGTCTTAAAATTTATTTTTACAAACTAACATCTATCCACACCTTAATTCTAGGACCGCTTGCTCTTATCGCCTTGCCTTCCTCGCTTCGCTTAGCACGCATGTCCCTATCTTTTGCCTTGCCTAACATAGCCAAATTCTGCCTCTGCAGTTAATATCTAATACTTACCTACTATTTACAATATTTACAGGTCACTTATATCTACTTGTTCTTTTCTTCACAAAGTTTCCTTCTCCATCCCACTTCCTTCTTCCTTCTCTTTTTCACCGTCCTAAATAAAACACCCTCTTCACCCATGCAACAACCTTTTCGTCCCCTCTTTCATGCATTAATACCTCCATGCTTATCCCACTCCTTTCTGCCCCTCGCAAGCGACTAACCAGTGTTCCACCCTTGCATACCCCTTCCCGCATAATTCACACATTCTCTTCTCGATAGGAAGCCAGAACCTATTAAAACCCTCCATGCAACCACATCTCATCCTCGCTATAAGCTCCAGAATTCTTTCCCTTCTTTCTCACACAAAAACTGCGTTCACTCCCTTGGCATAATCCACCCATAGTTCCCATTAAAACTAGGCCCTCTTATTCTCTCCTCCTCTGCTGTCTTCTCTCTCTCTCCGTGCTGTTCTTCTTGACCACCTCATACACCTTTCTCCCCTCATGCATCCTTCTCACTTTATCCTTCTGCAGCCCCTTTTTTCTAAAATACCTTTCTCATTCAACCTCCATCTTCCTCTCTCATGTTCTGCTTCTCCCAACAACACTCTGTGACCCTAAACTCGTTCTCCCCGTTTCTCTCCTAATAATAGAATTAGGCGTATCCCTTGCCGACCCCAATGTCTACTTTACATACCTCTCCTGTATCCTATTTACCTCCTCACTTTCCTTCCACCCTCACTCCACCCCCTTCACTAGCGAGTCGAAAAATTTCATTCTCTTTCCAAAATCATCTGCAAACAACATCTTTACCAACGCCCACACCTGCCTCATCAGCACATTTGCCCTCCTCACTCTCTCTTTTATATGACCATCCACTCCCCCATTCCTTCGAAACAGGAAGCCCAGGTACACAACCTCTGTCATCTCCTGCACCGCCTTTTCCTTCCACTTCCACTCCCCTCCCGTATCCCTTCCACCTCCTTTCCTGAACACCATAACCTTCGACTTTTCCTCATTTAGCTCTGACCTATTCTTATCCAGGTATTTTCTCAGCCTCTTCATCGTCTACTTTAAGGCCACCTCAATTCTTTCCAGTAAAACTATGTGATCTACATACGCAAGTGACTTAATTCTAGCCCCTCCTACCACTTCGGCCTCTAGCTTACTTTCCATATCCGCGATGAAAATCGCAAAAAGCGTTTGGCTGAGTGAACATCCTTGCCTTAACCCCCTATCCATCCAGAAACTCTCCGAAAACCGCTCCCCTCCTCTTACCTTAATCTTTCCTTTTTTCACATATCTCCCTCACCCTCTCGATCAGGCCTCTCTCCACTCCCCTCTCCTCCATCGTCCCCCACAACCTCCCCCTATCAACTGCAGGTAACGCGCCTTTGAGATCCACAAAAAACGCGTACAGTCTCGACCCCTTCTTCGCTCATTCACTATCCACCACGTGCTGCAGAACGTAGATATTATCGGTAGTGCTCCTACCCGCCCTAAAGCCCTCCTGGGTTCCTTTCCCCTCGGCATCCTTCTGCAGCCTCACCGCCAACACCATCGCGTATACTTTGTAGGCTCCCAAACCTCTTGTGTACTGAACAGCCACGCTTCGTTCTCTACCCGTCCAGGCCTACTGCCTTTGACCTTCTTAACTTCCTTATCTGTTTCACTATATTCTCGTCATGTAACTTCTCCCTCTGTACTTTTCACGTTCTTCTACTCCCTTCATCTCTCTTCCATGAATCCGAGCCCTGAAACGATTCTTTAAGATGTTAGTAGCTCTGTCGAATGATGTAAAACAGAGTTAAGGAAAAAAGAGTATGAAAAGGTTGGAAAAGTAAAGCAGAGATAAGAGAAGATTTTTGCTAAGAATGGGAGAGACGGAGCGTGAAGTGAAATGAGGTTTCCGAAAACTGCGTAGAGAACAAGTGAGAGATAGCACAGAGAAAATGTTTAAAATTTGACAAAGTATGCAAAGTTTTAGTTAAGAGGAGAGATGGATGTAAAAAGGTGTAGTTTGTAACAGGATCTAAGATCTAACAAGGGAAGGTCTTCAGGTGTTCAGCGCTCGTAGGGTTATAACCGGTCAGAAAAGATTCGTTGAGGTACCCAGAACAAAGTTCAACCCATCCTAGCCCCTAACTTTTCGATATTTTTCCACCTCTGCAAAGTTTTGAATTTTAATAATTTTTATTCAGTTTTTCACATGCAATTAAAGCACATTTTTTAACGTTCGCTTCTCCTCGTTGCAAAATCTTATCTAGTATTGCATGGATAGGTTATTATTTATGTTTTTGAGAATTCTTTGCACGATTCTTATGTGACTTTTTTAGTATAACATCATCTTCATGAAGAATTTAACGTCTAAATTGATCATCTTGTAAATTCTATGATAGTCGATAAATCTAATTTTAACAATATTTCTAACAAAAACCTTGAATGAGAGTTTTTCTTTCATATTTTTCGTGGGATGTTTGTTACTCAAGCGACAATAAAATTGATATGCATCAATACAATATACATGTACTTCGGAAATGACCCTCCGCTTTCCAACAACTGACATGACCCCATTATTTGCAGGCCTGTGTTATCGTAGAATTTACAAGATGATCAATTAAGACGTCAAATTCTCCATGAAGGTGATGTTATAATAAAAAAGTAACATCAGAATCGCGCAAAGAATCCTCAAAAACATCAATAATAACCTATCAGTTCAATACTAGATAAGATTTCGCAACGAGGAGAACGAAAGTTAAAAAAAATATCTTTAACTGCATGTGAAAAACCTCATAAAAATTGTAAATATTCCAAACTTTGCAGAGTTGGGGTGGACAAACATAAAAAAGGTAGGGTCTACGATGGATTGAACTTTGTTGTGGGTACCTCAAGGAATCTTTTATGACCGGTTATAACCCTCCGGGCGCTGAACACCTGAAGACCTTCCCTTGTAAGTGAAAAATGTAAGTAGCTGGTCGAATGATGTAGAATACAGATAAGGAAAAATTAGAGCATGAAAAGGCTGAAAATATAAAGTAAAAGTAGGTTTTTGTATAAAGGACAAGTAACAGGTAGAATAGAGAAAAAGTTTGTTTTTGATAGAGGTAGGGGAATCAGTTGTAGTGGTTAAGGCTAAGTGGTTAAGGTTAAACAGATATGGGGAATAAGAAAAAGATGGTTGAAAAAAAGATTAAAGAAAAAAAATGTGGTTATTTGATATACTGGTATAGCCGGTATTAGATTATGAAGCGAAGATATATGGATTAAAGGAAAGAGATTGAGAGTTTACACGAAAAGTATCTAAGGTGGAAGCTAGGGGTAGACTGGAAGACGTCTGGGTATATGATGAGAGAAGAAGCGCAAAGTGGCAAACTAAGTACTAGAGCGGGAAAGAGGGTATGGAAGTTTGAGACGAAGCTAAGGGTAGGAAAGGGAGCAGACTTAGCGAAAAAGTGTTTGCATGAGGTAGAAGAAAGAAGAGAGAGCGCGATAGAATTAACGAGATCGGAAGAAGAAAGGAGGGAGTTACTTAGTGAAAGAGATATAGAAGAGGGGAATGGAATAAGCTATGAAGAATTAGAGAAAAGGTTCAGGGAAAGACAATAAATAGAAAGATGGGGGATGATTGATTAATCGAAATATTATAAATGGTATAAGATGATAAAAAAGGAAGGAGTACTAAAGTGTTTAGAAAAGGGATAGGGAGAGAGAAGATGGACCAGAATAACAAGATTTATATTGGGAAACAAGGTAACGGAAGGGATGCATTGGGAATAAAAAAAGAACAGAAAGTTCAGAATATCTGAATGGGAGGAGGAATTATAGGAGCATGTGTGGGAAGTATGTAGGAGAGGAATGGAAGATAAAGGAAGCTGCCAAGAGAATTTGGTAAAGATTCTAGAGAAGGAGGGATCGGGCGAGGAGTGGACGAGGTAGTAGGAGGGGGTTAGATGAACAAATGAGAAAGAATATTGAAGGGATACAAAAATACTGAATAGGAAAACCCCAAAGAGTCGTGGGGTCGATATATCGGCAGGTGACGTGTCTGTCTTAAATTCTATATGCACACTTCTCAGTGAATCACTTCGATTCTAAATGTAGGGTCCTGTTCTAGCTGAATAAATTATGAGATATCGCAGATGGCTTCGACAAAATGAAATAATTACAGATAATTACACTTGCATTCGTAATATACCTTTCCAAGTAAACTGCGTCGTTTCACGAACAATGTATAAAGCCTCCTTCCCCATTTAGAAATTGACATGAATCAGATTCTCTATAGACTCTAGAGTTTGCGCAGTTAAGCTTAAGATGGTCACTTTAGTCTAAGCTTTACTCGAAGATACATTGGCTTCCCACAATGGCCCCAGTTACATCGGCGAGCGTACAGTCAATCTGCGTATAACAAGCTAGTGACGGACGCAAAAGAGTGACTCTCATTTAAACTAGCTTAAATGAGAGCGGCCAGATTTGCTTCGGAGCCACTCATATTTAAGGTTTAAGGCTTACTGTACGCTCACCGGTGTAACTGGACCCACTAAACCCTATGATTCAGAACCTCTATATACCATGAGTTTATTTCAGAATGCTACAACCGAATCGGCATATTTTTATTAAGATTTTTAAATTTGTCTTCAATTTTAAATATATACTTTCCTCTGTTATCAGGAGTCCGAAAATTAAGTCTTCCAAAATAGACGTGCGCAAGTAAACCCTAGTTGAGCTAGGATAAGAAAATTTTGAGAAATGATATGTATAGTCCCAGATTATTTCCAACATGGAATAAAATTTGGTTTGAATCAGTAAAGAAAAAAACATTTTTTTTATGCTCTTCTGAAAAATTATTTAAGCTGAGAATTATTTTGCACGTTTGATTATATTTCAGAAAATTTATTCTGAATTTGTAGAATTTACTGAAACAGATCCTTCTTTATACAAAAAATCTGCCCACTGCGCGAGCATATTCTCATCGCGTGCTGCGCGCGCGGCTCGCAAGTTTAAGCACGTCTAGGTCACGTCGGCTATTTATTCTTTGCACTTGAAATTCTTTTCATGAAACTTTATCGTGACTCTTCAATCATTCTTTCCTATCTCGCGTTGTTATACTAAAAATAGGATTTTTGTTTTCATATTATTTTTTATGCATAATTTTTAAGTGCTGATATTCCTCCAAAAACTTGTCTCCATATTTTGCGTCGTTTGGCCCAAAATTTAAATTTTGGATTTTCCCATAGTACTAGCAAAAAATGCTTGAGACCAATTTTGTAGGACTTTTTGAAAGCTATAATTGCTCTTGAAGGCTTGTTCTCGTATCTCACGTCGTTTAGCTCAAAATTGGAATTTTCTTTGTTTACATAGTATTTTCGACAAATAAAACCAAAATGACCTATTAAAACATATCAAAAAATAGTTTCGAAAAAATTTTAGGACATTTTAAAAGCTATAATTACTTCCTGAGATTTTTTCCCATATTTTGCGTCGTTCGGCTAAAAATTTTCTTTTTCTTTTTTTTCGTATCAAGTATTATAAACAAATGTTTAGGACAAAAATTATAGGTCTTTTAAAAAGCTACAATTCTTCTCAAAACTTTATTCAAAACTTTTTTACTTATCTTTCGTCGTTTGCTTTAAAATTAGAATTTTCGACTTATTCATTTTCGATGCATAAAGCACAAAAAACGAGTCCTATCGAAAAATGGTTAAAACACAAATGGTAGATATTATGAATAGCCTTAATTCTTTTTAAATTTTTATTCTAATGAGAAGGTATTAGTTTTATGTAAAATTGGACTTTGTCGGCTTTCATCAAATCTCCACGTTTTGAGACCCCCTGAGTCACGAAAAACGATTTTTAAAAAGGTGTTTGTCTGTATGTCTGTCTGTATCTTGTAAGCACGATTACCAAAAAAAATCAACAAATTTGTGATAAAATCTTGTTATAAAAATACATTAAAAAAAAAATTAACTTTTTGGAAAAATGACACAAGCTACAACAACTTTTATTTCACCAAATTTGTCGCCTAAATTATGTCTACAAATTTGCCTAGAACCACTTTACACTAGGATGCGTATTTTCAATTTAAATGGTAAGAAATGACGTTGAAAATAAACAAATTAAATTTATGAAGAAACGACAAAAATTGCAATAAAATGTACATAAAATATTTTTCATAGGATACTCACTTTTTTATAATTATAAAAAAAGGATAATAAAAATACGTATGTTTCCAAACCAATACATATTATGAATTGTGATAATATAAATTTATTGAAATGATAGATTCTTCAGTGTAATAAGGAATAAAAATTTGGGCAAAATAATGAGCAAATATTAAAGTAATTATAAAAAATAAAATTTGCACATTATTTTGCAATATCTGAATAAGCAGCACCAGACCTAGGTTGAACATAATGTAAAAAAGTTAACATTTTTGACAAAATCGAGTGCGAAGCACGAGATACGTGATGAGAATGTGTTCGTTAAGGCCGAAAGAGCTTTAACAAAAAAGAATTCACAATCAACAAATTACTGTTGTCGATGATTTGACCTTTAATTTTAAAAAGTCTGTGAAGAAATATGGGGGAAAGACAAAGACCGAGCGCGTAGCGCGAGATAAATACATTATCAAGAGCGAAGCGCGAGATAAATATATTATCGAGCGCGAAGGGCGAGAACTAATAGTCGCGCGCCCGGGGCCATGCCATCTCACATGCGGCAAGTCTCTCTGCGGCATGTCTCGTGGGAAATCGATTTTCGGCTTGAATTTTCGGCCAAGCTCTGAAATTGTTTATGAAAATTGTTTAAATGATTAATAATTACTGTGAATTTGCAAATTATCATAGCAAGAAGTTATCTGAAAGATATTCTTAGTTGCTGATAAGCAGTGCCAATCCCGAAAAACAAATTTTCTAAATTTATTTGATTACAACGTGATAACATTTTTTTTAAATTATTCTCACCCACTGGAAATTATTTACGTGTAGTTTTAGCACAGATATCAGTTTGTGTTTGGTAAATCTGAAAATCTTGAAAAAATGGGACTTCTGAAAAGTTCAAAAAAATGTCAATTATGTTGTTAAATATATAATTATTAAAATTTTGTATAAGAAATATAAATAACAAATCTTTTAAAAATTTAAATAGCTTTCATTTAAAAGAAAATCTATCCACTGAACGGGTTTT
>CAKNWW010041548.1:0-11550 GCA_932074435.1 Andricus kollari
TTACTCTTTTTTAATTTATGCTAAAATGGTAAACATCCCAATAATCGTGATGGCAATTTTCTTGCTTGTTATGTGTGTAAATTCGTGAAGAGTAATATAGTCTTCAAATATCATTTGAATGTGTCAACACGAATCAATTTCAGTGTCGGCCAATTCATTTTAATTCGCGAGGTTTTAAGTCAAGCTCCAATTCGCCAGCACGAATACAGTTAAAAACTGACCTATTTAATTGAAGTCTTAATGTATAACTAAGGCGCAGGGGCATATAAGATCTGTAGTAAATATATATTAATGATTCCCGTAGCTCAGCGATCCTCCTCTGGACCTATCACTTGGTATCACTGGTTCGAGACTTGAGGCATGCTATTTTTATTAATTTTTGTTCGAAATGACCTTGATTACGAATTAAGGCGAATTGACACGCATTCAATTCGCGCTGGCTCAGTACGTTTCAACGAATCAGAAAGCCAAATTTGGTTGAATTTAAACATGTGAATTCGCCGCAATCCTCCCGAATTAGTTTCTTTTTACTGGGATGGCAAACTTCAATTATCTTATTTGAAAAATTCGAGTTGCATGAAAATGTTTCAATTTGCCCAATTATTTATTCTGCATCGTCAGAGGGTACCCATCCGAAATCGTGTGCAAATAAAAGTTATTGAAGTAAAAATTAATTTCATGGTATTTTATTCAACTTCATTCCCAAATAAAATAAGTTCACGCAAATTAATTAAACGCGCCCGGAGCGCGCGTATGAAGTTCTCGTTAATTTTTAAAGTGCATACTCGTCACAAATACGTCACCCGTAAAATCTTAAATCATGTTATTTCTGCTCAATAACAGTCGTATGTGAAATGAGGAAGGAAATGCTTGGTTTTACTATAATCAATGAATTTATCTAGATTTCATTGTTACACGAAAATATCGTGTTCTTCTAAAAGTTACTTTAAAGAAAAAAATTCAGTAAAATGTAAAAACGTAACATGTTTCTGACTATTTTTTATTCTCTTTTAATTAAATAAATAATCTATAATAATTATCGATTATTTCTTGAAGAATAATTATTATTCGTTATTTAAACTTGGATTCATGAAATTGTCCCAATAATAACGTTGTTGCCGTCGAAGCCAGAATATTTATTGTTTAAAAGTCTTAGCCCTCAAATTTTTATTTGAATAGAAAAAAATTACTTCCATTTTTTTGCTTCACAAAAGTATTTCAGTATACGCTAAAACCAGTTTAAAAAATTGTTATTTTGGAAACTATAAGTTTCCGCTGCAGAATAAGTTGAGAAAAAGGATTTTTTTCTGTTCTTATTTAATAATAATCTAACTCGCTTTATTCCGAAGAAAAATGTATTTTCCCAATATGTTTCTCAATATGTTTTCAAGGATCTCAAATAGAGGTGTGCGTTCGTTTATACAAACCGGCTTGATTTCCTTAGATTATGACAATTTTAAAAATAAAAATTACTCAAATATTTTAGATATTATAGAGGAGAAAAGTTTGTTTTTATTCTTCGGCTGACATTTCTATTGCTTTCTTTTTGATACTCAACACTTTATATAGAAGCAGTATCGAAATAACCTTGGTACTCGTAATCTCTCAGTTTTTAATATTTAAAACCTTTGTTCCCGTCATATTTTTTTGTAAACAAAATAATTACTATACCAAAATATTGTTTCTTTTTCAACTTTCAGTTTTGCATATCAAACAACACCTTAAAATCTTATGGAAGTTAAAAAAAAAAGTTATATTAAAAAATAGGGGTTCATTCTTTTTTTAAATATGCAAGTTTGGAGGGTAAAACTATGTTATAAAAATCTAGGGGAATTATATGGCATTGGAATGCATTGCATTCTTAGCATTCCCAATCTAGGGCACATTCTTGTGTGCCTCGGGCGCGCGTCTATTGGATCTTGCGCTTCGCGCTCGGATATTTATTCTTTGTCTTTTAGCGTAAAAAAGGAATTTTCGATTTTATCAATAAAATTTTCAATAAATAAATCCAAAATGACAAGTCCTATCAAAAAATGGATAAAAAAATGTTCGTAGGACTTTTTAAAACTGCAATTTCTCCCTTAAACTTTTTTCCGTATTTCACGTCGCTTGGCTTGAAATTTGAATTTTCGATCTTTTTTCATAGTGCTTTCGAGAAAAAAAACCGAAATGACAAATCCTATGAAAAAATGGTGATGAGAAATTTTGTAGAACTTTTCGAAGGATATAATTCTTCCTTGAGATTTTCCTGGTGTTTTGCGTCGTTTGGCTCAAAATTTAAATTTTGGATTTTTATCATAGTATTTTCGATAAATAAAACCAAAATATCGAGGCCCATCAAAAAATGGTTAAAAGAATGGTAGATATTTTGAAAAGCTTAAATTCTTCTTTTATACTTTTTCACGTATCTGTAGTCGTTTGGCGTAAAATTGCAATATTCGATTTTTGCAGTATGCGAAAGCTCGATTTGATCCGTTCATTTTTTCGAGAGTTATCGTGTTTATGGAGGGACATGCAGGCAGACAGAGGCCATCGCCAAAACTCGATTTTCGGATTCAGGGGGTCTAAAAACGTGGAGATCCATTAAAAAACTATTTATTTCTTAGTGGATGACTCCATTGAAATGGGGAAGCATTGCCTTTGTAGAAGACCCTGATTCTTTACTCCCCTCTCTCCTCCTCCCTCCTCTACATCTCCCTCTTCCTCTCCTCCTTCATCTACCTCTCCTAAAACCATTTATTCTGCCAGTTTCTGGCCCTAGCAGCCATTCTTTTGTTGCAGATTTATTTAAGCATGCACCCAAAAATGCTTTCAGGTAATTTATTTATCCACAGGCATTAAACTTCTTCCAAAAAAGCCTTTTGAAAAAGCGATAGCTGTCACTTTTGAGGTTGGGCATATCACATCGTCAAGTATACTGGACCTTTTGAGAGAATGAATCTCAAGGATAAACAGCTGTCTAAGTTACGAAGATTGGATAAAACGAAACTACATCCAGTACCTCAAAAACAAACGTATCTAAATGATATTAGGGAAAAAGTGAATTGTCTCCCTGAGATGCAGCTCAAACTTAAAGAGAACAATGCCAAGCTTGAAGCTATTTCGACTCAATATGTTGAGCTGAGCTCACAAGTTTCGATACTCACAACCGAAAATGAAGCTCTATGGCATAAGATTAAATCAATTCAGGATGGTCAGAGAAGACTAGATAAACGTGTTCTAAGGACGGAAAATCAGAAATGTGAGGATGGTTTGGTCATTGCTGGACTACACGAGAGGGAAGAGGAAGATCTTGTGGATCTTGTATGTTCAGAATGAAAGGCTATCAATGTGCAGCTAACTCCTGCTGAGATAAAAAATGTACACAGGGTGTCTTCTACACTATCAGTATCATCAACACAAGCTCAGTCATCTGCCTTAGGAGCGGCGGTAGAGTCAAGTTCAACTTCTGCCTCTAAACTTTCTTCCACAAAATCAGTTGTTGTTCATTCAACTAGTAAGCCACGATTATTGCTAGTTAGATTCTCAACGCTAAGGTCTAGAAAGGAGATGATTTCCAGTATGAGAAAGAAGAAATCACTATATGCGAAAGAAGCATGTTTGGATCTGGGAAAATCTCGTCTTTACATTAATCAATACCTCCCTGCAGCTACTTAGAACTTACTTCGCTCTACTAGAGAAAAGCCTAAGCTACTATCGTGTAAATGTGTGTGGCTGGTGAATGGTGGTTTTCTTGTTAGGCGAAAGGATAAGGATCCTGTAATCAGGATTCTATGTCAGAGTGATCTGGAACTTTTGATTGAATGACTAACTCCTGAACAGTGTAGATCCTTGCCTTTGAGTAATAACCCTGACTCCAATCCTGCCTCTCACAACTCGCTAATAAAAATCTGTCACATTAATATTAGCTCACTAAAATCGCATATCAACTTACTTCGTGCTTACTTCAATCATAATATATATCATCATAACGATAAGTGAAACATGGCTAACTGAAACTATAAGTGATAATATTGTTGCTCTTCAAGGTTCTTCGTTTGTGCGTAGGGATAGAGATGGCAGAAGGGGTGAAGTGTTGCGGTGTATGTCATAAATGGTCTAAACATCAAATTATTGGAGACATCAAAGGTTTTTTTTTAATACACCAGAATTTATTATAATGGAATATCTTGTCGTGCTATATCACCGCTGCTATTGTATGTTGTCTATAGAAGAACTCATGGTCAATACCTACATACTTTTGAATACTCGTTTTTGAGATTCATTCATGCATATGAAAATATTGTACATGTTAATGATTTCAACTTTGACTTAAATAGTCGGGAACCTGGATCTTTATATTTAAAGGCACTATTTCACTCGCTTGATCTATTTATAGTGCCGTATTATGCAAAGCACCATACTCCGATCTCTGATACCTGGTTCGATCTATGTGTAGTAGATGATGAGAGAAAAGTATTTTCAACAAATCAATCAACAGTGCCATTTGTAGCTGGACATGAACTCATTGCAATTGAATATGCTTGGAAATATAGTATTTCTTCTCAAGTTAGAAAAACATACCGTTATATTCGTAATATGGATGAGGGTGCCTTTCTTACCAAATTACAGTCTGTGGAGTGGGGTGCATTTGAAGATTATCTCTCTAAAATGTAAATGTAAAATGTAAATGTAAAATGTAAATGTAAAATGTAAATGTAAAATATAAATGTGAAATGTAAATGTAAAATGTAAATGTAAATGTAAAATGTAAATATAAAATGTAAATGTAAAATGTAAATGTAAATGTAAAATGTAAATGTAAAATGTAAATGAAAAATGTAAGTGTAAAATGTAAACGTAAAATGTAAATGTAAAATGTAAATGTAAATGTAAAATGTAAATGTAAATGTAAAATGTAAATGTAAAATGTAAATGTAAAATGTAAGATGTACATGTAAAATGTAAATGTAAAATGTAAATGTAAAATGTAAATGAGAAACAAATCTTCATAAGTAATGTCTTAAATGCAGCTATGGATGAATTTGCACCTTTATGCTCGTTTATCCTACCACGAAAAAGGTTTTGCCCCTGGATGACGGACGAAATCAGGAATATGATAAAGGAACGAAACCGCGTGTACAAGGCTTGACAAAGAGTAGGAAATCTAGCACTACATGCTGATTATAAGACTTTGAGAAATGGCGTCATTTGAAAGCTTAATGTACCAAGGGACTTTTATAATGCAACAAGATTGGATAGTGTAAATGATTCTAGAAATCTGTGGAAGGAATTAAGGGCTCTGGGATACGCCAGACCTAGGTGTGAAGAGTTCCCACATATATCTTCAGTAAATGAAATTAATGACTACTTTCTCGCTATTTGTGGTAACTCTGCACATAATGTAACAGAGTCAGGGCTCACTGACCTCCTGAACTTTCCTTTTGAGGATTCTCGATTCTTTTTTCAAAGATATAACTCCCCTTTCACTGATTGAGAGCCAGCCTGGATAACATAAGTGGAAGAAGGTTCTCATAAAGCCTATTAACAAGATTAAGGCTCCTCTACTTGCTGGAGATTATCGTCCTATTGCAATCCTCTGTTGCCTCTCAAAAGCATTGGAAAGAAATCTTTATGATCAGATGATTGCATACATTGAATCTAGTAACTGATTGAGTACTTATCAGTCAGGTTATAGACATGGTTTCAGTACGCATACGCTATTGCTCAGGGTCATGGACGACATTCGAAGAGGCATTGATAACCGAATGGTGACAATTATGATCCTGTTTGATTTTAGTAAAGCATTTGATATGGTCCCTCATATGCTTCTTCTATTAAATCTTAAGAATTATGGATTCTCGGCTTCAGTACTTAAATGGTTATCATATCTTTCGGGCCGTCAACAATCAGTCGTTGGATTAAGCGGAGAAAGATCGGAGTGGGGAGAGATTGGCACTGGCGTTCCACAGGGGTCTGTGCTTGGGCCTTTGCTATTCATATGATTTTTTTAGGTGATCTTCAAATATACATCCAGTATAGTCCAGATAAAATCAATGAGACTATTGATCTAATTAATCGAGATGTAGGGGCGATATATGAATGGTCAGAAGCTAACAAGCTTAAAATTAATGCAAGCAAGACAAAAGCGCTAATATTTGGAAGTTCTAAATATACAAATAGCCTGGGCATGGCCACTCTTCTCATGGTTAAGCTTCTGGATACCATCATTCCTTTCGTCGACAATCCTAAAAACTTGGGATTAATACTTACTCCTACATTGGCTTGGGATAAAGAAGTCGGTAACGTTTCTAGACGAGTTTATGATACTTAGAAACAGCTGCAATTTAACAACAATTCTTTGTCCACTGATCTTAGAGCTAAGTTGGTCTCCCCCTCGTAATACTTTACTTCGATTATGTGTGGTTTACAATGACTTAACTGAAGAGCTTAATCGGAAATTGACCAAACTTTCAAACTCTTGTATAAGATTTATATTTAATGTAAAGCGTGATGAGCATATAACACCATATCGTAAAAGGCTTGGGTGGTTAAGTGTTGCTAGTAGGAGAAAATATTTCATAAGCGTTATTACTTATATAGTATTCACTGAGAGACCTTCTATTTGAATAAATGATAAAAATGAATCAAAGTTTAGTATACTTGAGTAACAAAACACGGGAAAATGTTGAACTATTCAAGTTATTCATATTAAAGTACTGAAATTGGACATTTTTATAATAGTATTTAATAAGTTTCAGTAGAAAAATTAGTATTTTGAATACGAAATGTTATGAATCTGTATTTGAAAAATTCATCGTACTAAAAAGTGATATGGTGCTTACTAGTTTGTCTAAAAATAATTATAATAAGCAAGAAAGTGAATATTATAATCTGTAAAGCTTATTTGCGAAATTGACATTATGAATATGATCATTCCAGGAACCTGCGACCCATTATAAAAATTGAAACTCAAGTTTTGATTTTTCGTATAGTACTGTTTCATTATGTTCCCGAGTATGTCCGAGCAATCTCGATTTTTGCCGAATTCGTTCATGCCACTGCACGAGTGCACGTGTACAGGCAGACGCCGGTAGTTTATTATAAAAAAAATAATAATAATAAAAACTCAACTCTAAATTAAAGCACTTAAAATGGGATTCTCGAATTTTACACTTTTAAAACTGAACACTAAAATCTTTTTTCAAACAATTTTTGTTTTAATCGCTCAATCTTTTGCATGTATAAAATGCAAGGTATTAACACTTTTAAATTGAAGAATTTTAAATCTGATGAAGTGAAAGTGTTATAATTTTCAATGCTCTGAATTGAACAGTGAATGAAAAAATTGTTAATTTTTTTAAATGCTATCATTTTGAGCTAGAAACATTAACTTTTTAAATGAGAAGTTAAATTCATTTAATTTTAAGTAGCTTCAACTGGATATTTGTTCAAATTTTTTTTTCTTTTATGAAATATTTTTAGACATTTTCTTTAATTTTTTTTCAAAATAAAAAATAATACAAAATCTTCTGAAAAATATGAACAAAAAATGTCTATTATCTTAACATCTTTCGAAACTCTTAGACAGTTCTTAAATTTTATTTAAAAATCGTCAAAAAACTACACTTTGTTTTAAATGTTTTGAAATATTTTCAAAACTTGTGAATAATTTTTTAAATGATTCAAATTTTTCGCAAATTTTTTTTCTTAATGTGCAAAATTTAAAAAAATTAGTAAAAGTACGCACGGAGCGCCTACAAGGAAAAACTTTTTGAATAAAAATTGTGTGAATTTTTTTTCTGAATTAGATGTAAAAAAATTATATGAAAAAAAATTGTTGGAAAAAAATGTTATTAATTAATAAGAATTATGTAAAAATAAATGAAAAAACATTTTTAAAATAAATTTGTCTTTTAAATTTAAAAAAAAAATTTTATAATTTGTTGAAACTATTTAAAAAGAACATAATTAAGTCTTTGAAACCTTCCCATAGCAAATTTTCCCTCCCCAAATCCACCTATTTTCTCCTCCCCAAGATTATTTTTTAATAATTTTGGAAATATTTGAAAATCTTTTTAAATATTCCCCTGAAATTAATTTTTCAAAATAAAAAGTCCGTTTTAATTTTCCTAGGAATCGTAAGAAAAAATTTTTATTCTTATAAAACCTTTCTCAATTCTTAAAAAGCTTCTGAATTTTTTGTTCCAAACCTGAAAAAATGTACATTTTTTTTAATTTATTTGAAATCACTTCAAGATTTACATTAAATTTGAATCTTTTCAAAACTTCTCTTGAAAAAAACATCTTTTGAAATTACTCGATTTTTGTCTAAATTACTAAGTGTTCAATAGCTATTTATACATCAAAATTTAACACTGTCACTTACAAATTAAAAATTTTTAAAATAAAAATTCCTTTTAAATTTTCCTAGGAAGCGTAAGAAATTTTTTTATTCTTATAAAACCTTTCACAATACTTAAAAAGCTTCTATACTTTTTGTTTAAAACGTAAAAATATGTAGATTTTTTTTAATTATTTGAAATCATTTCAAGATTTACAGTACTTCTTTAAAATGTTGACGATTCAAGGCTTTCTATTTAAATTGTCCAGTTTTCAATATTTGATTTATAATTGTTCGTTTTATATGAACAGTCAAATATTTCTACTAATTAAATAATTTTTCTTTTTTCTTATTAAAATTTGAAAAATTGTAATGGGTTAAAAATTGAATATTTTAGACTGAAAGAGTATTTCAATAAAATTTGACATTGAATCATTTGGACTTTTACGTTTGTTTAACTACTAAGGCTTTCGAATTGCAACAGTTCCATTTTTAAAGATAAGATCTGTGAAATATTTCATTTTGAACGGTTTCAGAGTCATCTTGAAAAATCAATTATTATTAACATTATAAAATTTAAAGTATAGTTCGATTGAAAAAATATTAAATTATAATTACAGTTGATCAACTAAAAACATTTTTAATAAAAAATTTCAATGCAAAAAGACCTGTCTTTTTTTTATATTTGTTACAAGTTATGTAACAGAAATTCTGAAAGGAACATAAAAGAGTAACTTTTTTGTTGTTAAAGTTGTTATTTTATGTTAGGCTTGTTTAAAATTTTCCAGAAAGCAGGTTTGCTAGTTTTCACAAATGTTTAGCTTTCTGTTAGTTTTGTTACAAGTTATGTAACAGAAACTCTACGATTGATCGGAATGAATAACTTTTGTTTTTAGAAAAGGTGTTGTGTTATTTTAATCTTGATAACAAATTTTTAAGAAAGCAATTTTGCTGGGTTTCCCGAGTGTTCAGATTCTTTGTAAGTTTTGTTACAAGTTATTTAATGAAATTCATAGTGGAATCGAAAAGGGTGACTTTTATTGTAAAAAATATGTTTCATTATTTTAATGTTGCTAACAAATTTTTAAGAATGAAATTTTGGTTGGTTTCTCGCATTTTCTTTTTTTTTTTTTTTCTTACGTTTGTTACAGGTTATGTAACAGAAATTATGAAAGAAACCGAAAAACGAAAGTTTTTTGTTGGTAAATCAGTTATCTTATGTTAGGCTTTCCAAGAAAGCATATTTGCAGGGTTACTCAAGTGTTGAGCTTCTTTTTTAGTTTTGTTACAAGTTATGTGGCAGATATTCCAAGCGGAATGAACAATGGTGGCTTTTGTTGTTAGAAAAGTTTTGTGGTCATGTAATGTTACTAACAAGATTTTAAGAATGAAAGGTGGTCTTCTCGAATCTTCAGAAATTCTGAAAGAAACCGAAGAAAGTGACTACACCGGACTCTCGGTTGCAGTCCAGTTTCGGAGGTTGCCTGCAACTAGCCTTGGCCACAAGTCGGGGGGATTCAAAACCCTTAAAGCCCTTCCGAGGCGAGAGTCGCAACCATCTCTCGCCTCGCGCGCTGAGAAACTGCGCGGCCCAGCAGTTCTAGGAAGGCCGAGACCAGGGGCACAGAATCCAAGAGCAATTTTTCTGGGTTTCGCGAATGTTCAGGTTTTTGTTACTTTTATTACAAGTTATGTAACAGAAATTCTAAGAAGAATTGAAAATGGTGACTTTTTTTGTTAGAAAATGTGTCTTGTTACGTAAATCTTGGTAATCGGTAGTAGGATTTTGAAGTTATGAAGTTGGAATTTGATGGCAGCACTTTCGTCTCACGGTAATTATTTGATAAGGTTTATTTACTTTTTTCGAAGCAACACATTTTAAGCAATATGTTCATTTAAAAAACTTAATAAATGTTTTGTAATCATTTCCGCGATCTGAGAGTGCTAGGATGTATTAGGTCTGAACATGAATTTTCTTAATTTTCAATTTTTAATAAATACATATTTTGCGCTAAAAAATTCTTTCACCCCTAGAAGGTATTTGTTATTTATAGAGGAATAAGCCCTAAAATTGTTAAAACAAAAATAAATTTGTTTTAACATATTACCAGGCCTAGAATAAGAAAATTTGTAATTTCATTACAATTAATGGTCTGAGATGGCCCGTAAATATTCTTTTCCCTGGAATAATGTGCAAAGGATTTCTTCTACCATACCCTCACTGCAAGGGATATCGGTGGGTTATCCCATTTAGCTCCCACGATATCTCAGGCGTATTCCAGGAGATCCCAGGGACATCCTGAATGATATCCTACGGGCCCAGGTGGAAATTTACAACTGGCTTGGTACCGCGCCAGTACTGCCGGTCGGATATCGGTACTGGCGTGGTACTGGTATATTACGGCATGGAAAACGGCTGGGTACTGGCATTAGTACGAAATGTCACTCGACTGGGAGTTGTCTGTCGGTACTGGGGCGGTACTGGAAATGGTATTATGCCTGTACCTAAAGTCTGCACTGCCGCGGTACTGGAAAAGATACAACGTCTGTACTGCAAGTCAGTACTGGCGCGGTACTGGCATTAATACGGAATGTCACTCGGCTGGGGGTTGTCTGTCGGTACTGGGGCTGTACTGGAAATGGTATTATGCCTGTACCTAAAGTCTGCACTGCCGCGGTACTGGTACAGATAAATAAATTTGCAAAAAAATTGTTTTATATATAATAATTGCACTTGATTTATTTTTGAAATTATGCAATTGCAGAACACGGTCACTTACAAACATAATCGCACGCAGAACGCTATGAAAAATCGCCCCCGCTGGGGATTCGAACCCTACCTAAACTACCTAAATCAAAACCGCACGCTCTAGCTAATTACGCTAATGTACCGGATGGATTTTGTCTACAAAATCTCAGGCAAGCTTTTTCGCTGAAAAGCCAGGGCTAACGGAGGAATATTTTTTCGTTTTACAAAATTTACATGAATAGGTGGTTTTAAAAATTCGTAATAATAATAATATTGAAATTTAATTAATTTAAATTTTAATACTTAAATGTTTAATTTGAATATTCATTTAATTTGTGATTTCGGTTCAAACTGTAAAGCTCCAAAATTTAAAGGATTTATCACTTTCAGATGTATTATAAGTAAAAAATATTTAAATTTTAGTACAATTTTCCAGCTTAAAAAAATAATAAAATAATAATAATTCCAGTTCAAAAAA
>CAKNWW010041614.1:0-13438 GCA_932074435.1 Andricus kollari
CCCCCCCCCCCCTGAATCCTCCACTGCTTGGTTAAACCGATTATGGCTGGAGTGAAAATGCTGAAATTAATTTTCTCCCTAGTGGAAAAGTTGTACTTTGGCTTAGTAGTAAATGATTTGAAACATCCAAATGCAACTATAGAATTTATCTTCAACCTTCATTAAATTTTAAATAGTTTTTTAATGAAAAAGATTCTTTTTCTTTAATATTTGGCAATATTAGACTGTTTATTAAAAAGGAGCAAATATAAATCAGATATTGAAAAGTGAACAATATACAGCTGAATTGCTTTAAATAGAACGCATTTGATTGAAACGTCAAAATTTCAGAGTGCTGCATCCTACATTTAATTTTAAACTTTCAACATTATAATTGCAATTTTTACCTTTTTGCATTGTTAATTTGTGATAAAGAGTGTTGTACCTTAATAAATAAATAATAATTATAGAATTGCCATTTGAAAAGGGTTTGAAGTAGAAATTATTTGACGCCTAATGAAACAAGTCTCTGGTTTAAAGATATTTTAATTGCTCAATTTTTAATGTTTTTCACTTAAGATTGCTTTAAATGATATAACTAACAAATTTAATTATTCATACTTCAATTTCGAGGAGCTAAAATGATGGCATGAATTTATATTTCTTGAGCAGAAATCCTTCAAACATTCTATTTATACAAGTATTTTTTAACAAAACCCTTCTCTAGTTTTTATGAAATAATAAGATAATAGAGATACATAACAATTAGTTTTTGATTTTTTTAAATTATGCAGACATTTTTGCGTAATAATGTATGTACACATATAAAAAATTGTATTAAAACACTAACTAAGATTCAACGATACTTTCTTTAATAAATAATAGGGGATGCCAATGAATTTTCAATCTGAAGAATCGTATGCAATTCTTGGCACCCCCCTGCCAAGAATTGGGTTGTATGTTCCTTCAGGGATTTCTATTCTTGGCAATCAGAAAAAGCAAGGTTATGTTCATTTGTCATTTTGTAAAAGTAAAAATGAAAGACCGAAGTAAAAGCAAACACGATATTTCTAATTGAGTTGCTAGATCTGTACTTAAAATAATTTTGTATGTAAGTAAATAAAATTCATAGTGATGTCTGTGACTTAGAACTAAGAGTAAATTCGCAACTAGCGATGTAGATTTAACCACAAATCAGTCTAATGCATCACTCACAACTAGTCCGTCAAACAAAAATGACTGCGATTTACATTTATAAAAAGAATCTTGGGATGTAGGTTTCAAAACTTCTGAAAATTTGTTAAATGACGATAAGGCAGATTCAAGTAGTTCAGAGAGAAAAGAAGTGTTTTGTAAGTAGATTTCAAGTGAGCATGTAATTAATGAAACATTACACGAACCTATAGACTTCACGGAAAAAAATGTTTAGGTGTATCACCTAGAATTCTTGCTATCCCAGCTATAAATTATCGCTGGATTTCGTCTTCCTAAATAGTTAGCTGTATTGAACAGACTTTCTTGCAGCAAAGTATAAGTACACTACCTAGAAAATTTAACTGTCACGAGCAAACCAATTATAGGAGATACGATGTTTAAGCATGACTGCTAGAATGTTTAGCAAATGGTGATAGATTTATCTCCCAAATTTTCAGTCTGCAGGAGATAGACGGTTTTTATATCTTAGCTATCTAGTTTGCAGTCCTACCTAGACTTTATTGGAAATTCACCTATATCTCCCCAGCAATATATTTCTAGCTACAACAGCTATACCATTTTTTTCAGTGTTGAGTTGCAAAGCGCTTTCATCCAAAAACGTAAAAGAAATTGCTTTAAAATGTATAAAAAAACGAAAATATACAAGATTATTTGCGTTATCCTCTAACACCAAAACGAAAAGGAAGGCAAATAATGAGGAAGGTAATTTATGCTTTAACACCTCAGTCATGTAGAGATGAGGAATTGAGGAAAATTCAATCGAAAAAAGGTTAAACTGAAACTAAGTAAGTTAAGAAACAAGAACGAAAATGGCGAAAAGAAATTCCAGATAAAGCCAAAAAATATAGAACAAAAAAGTTAGGAACCAAAGAGACTAAGAACAAAGAAAATCAAGTTTTTAAAAGTACCGAACCTACTGATTCTGCTGAAGAAGTCAGAAGAAGACGAGGACCGCCACCTAAGAATTCGGACAATAGATAACCTTGAGACGGTCCGTTCTATTTTCATATTTAGAATTAAATCATAAAGCTACGGGCGATTATTTATATTGATACGCCTCTGACTCAAAAGTGGACAAGCAGGTGGAACGAAGGGATGATTCACGAAATAATTCGATCATACGATCGATTGCGCACGCCATCGGCTAATAAGTGGGGATAGCGTGGTACCAATGCACTTTATAAATCGATCCCGGTATCGGTACCACATGACTTCCTACTCGACCCTCTGCGAGGAAGAAGTCTCTGTTGGTCATCATGATCAACCTGTCAATGAAAACAGAGTATTTCTTTTGAGTGCATTGTATAGTAAGCTTCTGGAAGGAAAGCTTCTTACCTGAGATTCTCCTTCGAGTGTTGTTAACTTATTTTAATTCATTGTTTTTTAATTAAAATAATCAATGTGAGTTTATAGGGATAAAAAAACTTTAATGTGTGTGTGATGCCTGTAACGACTCTGCACCTTATTTAATTATAAGGACCTTGTTGCGCATGCTAGCATAATAAATTTTAAACTAACGGTGAATTGGAAATTTCTTTTATTTTGAATAAAAATCGAAATTATGTAGCTTCTCGTAACGACCCTGCACCTGATTTAACCATTAGGACCTCGTTGTGCGAGTAAGCTTAGAGTTGAAGGAAAATGATAATCTAATCATAACGACCCTGCACCTTATTAACAATAAGCACCTCGTTGTGCAACCAAAATTAAATACAAAAATTAGAATAGCACTACTCGTAACGACCCTGCACCTCGTCTAATAATGAGGACCTCGTTGTGCGAGTAGAGCTTGGGGTTTGAAATAAAAAACCTCATGAAGGAGAATCAAAGAATTTAGTTAATAAATTTGTATAAAGTCAAACTTGTGCATATTCGTAACGACACTGCACCTTGTTTAATTACAAGGACCTCGTTGTGCGATGATGCACAATAAAAATTAAATGTATCATTATGTGCAGTAACCTGAAATGCATCTTTTGAGAGAGATTCATAAAATAGAACTCAATTGATTATTAAAATACGCAATCATCTCTCCCTCGAGTGAATCCATAATCCGTCACTTTTATCGTCAAGTAACAAAGGGGCTAGTTTAATATCCTATCAGTATTGGAATCAACTCATATCGTTGGTTGCAATTTACTGGACAGGAAAAAGTAAACGCAAATTGAACAGATGTCTCGATTAAAATAAAAATAATCGAGATAAGTTTGAAATGCAACATTACCATTACTAACAATTAGTATAATTTTTAGTAAAATTAAGATCTTTAACTAAAATCAGGCAACTGCGTAATTAAATTGTGAATATTGATGAACGCAAAAGCGATCCCCGGTTTAGAGAATATTCGATAATGTTACAACCTGACAATTTAGTAATTTAACTCAAAGTATTTGTTTATAAATGAAAAAATGAATTATAAAAAATGTTTCTCTTCAATATTCACTTCTTAGTTATACTTTGAAAGTTCAATTTAATATGATTCCTTAATCATTCAATTTGCTCTGTATATATTACTTTTACATTTATCACACATACCATTTTTGACATTAATTTCTTTCTGAAAGCCTGAAGTTCGCCTTAACCTGCCAACAATTGGGTACGTTACCCTGCATGAATTTGTTGACAAAAAAGTATATTTTCAGAAAGAAAAGAAAATTTTTTTACCAAAAATGAAATAATTACATTTTCAATTAAAAGATTAATTTTTGAATTAAAAAAAAAACGAGGTTTCAAAAAAGTAGTTGAATTTTCAAGTGAAGAAATTACTTTTCAAATAAGATGATGAACCTCGAACTGAGATACTGAAATATTCAATTATAAAATACATTTTCAACCAAAAAGAACGTTTAAAAAAAATAGTTACATTTTAAAACAATAAAATGAATTTACAACAATGCACTTCAACCAAGTAGATAAATATTCAGCCAAGACACTAATTTTTCACCAAAAAGATAAATTTTTCACAAAAAACATCAATTTTCAACAATATTGTTAAATTCTTAACAAATTTTACCCGAAAATGAAAATTTTTGTTTGGAAAACTTAATTTATAACCAGAAATACGAATCACGAAGAGAATAATTTCAATTTTCAAACAGAAAATTAGATTTTCAATCATTTATGTAGTTAAAATTTCAACTGAAAAGGATAAACTTTCAACTGGAACTTAAATAGTTAAATCTTTAGTTGAAAAAATTAATTCTCAAACAATAAAAACGTATTTTCAAGAATATAGTTAAATTTTCATCCAAAGAAACAATTTGTAACCAAAGTAGTTGCATTTTCAACTGAAGAGATTAATGTTTAGCTAAAATGATGAATCTTCAACTTGAATACTTAAATTTTCAGTCGTAAAAGAAATTTCCACCTAAAACCAACATGAATTTTTAACCAAATAGTTAATTTTTAAAAAATTGTACAGTTTTCAACCAAAAAGAAGAATCTTGAAGCTTTATAAATAAATTTATCAATATTAATATTATCTATAAGAATTATTTGTTATTTTATACTGAAAATGGAATATTCAAATTTTCAGTTCCAAAAATTAATTTTCAACTAAACAAGTCAATTAAAATGATTAAAATCTTTGAAATGTTCCATTTATACCAATTTTTGTATTGTAAACTGCGTGTAAATGCTCGAGCATTTGAATGAAACAGTTCCGAATGAGAAATGTGTTGAACTTTAATGTCATTTTGAACCTCGTCTTTAATTTCACCCCACTGTGGTCCACCTCGACGTCACAGGCACACATCTGGCGAAGGAGTATCGAAAACCCGAACCGATCCCGAATCGATATATCGCATTCCGAGCCAAAGTTGAGCCGAGAGAAAAACGAACACGGGTATATACAAAACGATCCCGACCCAAGAAAAAACCGACACGATACCGACCCGATCACGAGAAAGTGTCGTATCGAATGGCGACACTAGGCCCAGGACTATCGCTGATCAGCTATCCCAGAACAAAAAAAGTTCTAAGTGCGACTAGCAAATTTTTTTACATATTTCGAAAAAATTACAGCCAAAAAGATGCGTTACACTTCTGGCCAGGTCCAGGGCTGACCATCTGGTCAGCGTCAAGACTGGAAGGCAGACGGTCTGGTCTAGGCCGGGACGGCGCCGGAAGATTTTTCCATACAGGTTAATAAATATTTCTTTTATTAACCCTTGATTGGCACACCTCCCTGGAGTAAAGTACTTGGCATATGGGGTCGTCGACGACCCCAGCGTGAAAAAATTGTTATAAATAATAAAGTATTAAATATTTTGACTTGAACATTTTTTTATATCTTTTTGAATACTTATTTTAAAAGATCATATCGGTTATATAGCTAATTATTAAATTTAAATAAACAAAAAACATTCTTGAAGTTGCATAAAGTTGAAAAGAGTCTGGGGTCGTTTAAAAAGGCTGGGTTCGTATACGACCCCCTGTGCCAAACAAGGATTAATATAATATTCCTCTATTATATTTCTGTAATAAAGATTTCTTGTTAGTTACCTTAACGTTGTATCTTCAAGAAATATGTAAACATATGCCTGCGGTCTAAGAAGGATTCTCTGTCATTAAAATCGAATGTTGTTTGCACTCAAATTTCCTACTTTTATTCCTTACTACAATCCGCCTAGGGGAATTTAAATTTTCAATTTGTATCCACATTGCAGAAAACTGTAGAAATATGAATTATGAGAGTATATAAAAAGGCAGACTTAATTGGGCATCACCTTCAAGAATTCAAAGCACACTGAAGCTTTAAATCAAGTTCCAGTTGTAGATTGATATATTATTAACATCCTTTAATTTATTAATAAACATAAATTACACTAACTGGTAACTTGTCCATATAATGCATACAGTTTGAATTTGGCTACATAGAAATATCTTTAAAAAACGCACGCAAGTAAAATTGCAAGGCAGATAAGTGTAAATTTTCGTATTCCATGAAGAAGGGGCAATAACATGCGTGTCAAGAAAATAATGCCCATAATAATCAACTTTAACCTTTCCTAGAATTTTTCTAAATGGCAAGACGTTTTATTATACTTGACCAGCTAACGATCTGTGCAGGATTGACAGTGAGATCACGAAACGGCAGTGAGATATCGATCATTGGAAAGTATCGAAATCGTCGAGCAATTGCTGATTGGATATACTAGAGCGAAAACGAGAATGGTGTAACATTGCCTCTACTTCGTGAAAAACTTAATTAGGATCGGTCGTGTGTGTACGCGGTTACATTACTCGTTCATAAAGCCGACCTAAATAACAAAATGGCAGAATGCGTTCGGCGCACGCAGTGCTTCGTAACCGCTCCATCAGGGCACTCGGTATGCGCTTTTTTATTACTTACGTAATAAAACGCACTAGATTATATTTCTGGATTATTACTTCTCCCATTGCAACCGCACATCTTCTCCACTTCCTTATTTTTATTTCTTAATGCATGTAAATATTGTTTAAAAAAATATTCTATTCATTATTTATCCTCAATTTAGAAATGCATTAACAAATGATTAAAACTATTTAAAACCCATCATAATAAATAAAAAAAATTAAAAACCCGTCAATTGCAAATTTTTCATATTGATATTACAGACTATTTACTTATTTACAGCATCGTGGATATTGATATTATCGTAAATCTTGATATTAAATAAAAACAAACTTACCATTCTGGACTCGACTAGCTGCAAACCTGCAAATTTCATATACTAGATATTAGTAGTAAGTGGAATAAATTTTGCAGGCATTCTTTCAAGTCGAGAAATACCGCGTTATGCGTGCGGTCTGTTCAAACTAGTTTAATGAACCAACTTGTCATAGTACCATTACCTTGCTATACTTTAAAATTTACTTTGAATGCCAGAAGATTTCAATCTATAATTAGCGAAATTCATTTATATCTGTAAAATAATGTACATATAAATAAATTTTATATGGGTAACTGCCAAAAGGTACCTGGGTGGAAATTTCGGTAGTATGCCGGAGTTTATCATCGGCGGAGTACTGATCTACTACTGTCCAGTCGAGTCTGCCCAGTATTGGCTAAAGTTTGACTATTCAACCGAGACAGTACTACGTTAGTGGTACAGAAGACGAGGTTTTTTGAAAATAGGCTTATAAATGTTGTAAGGAGTTTTAAAACGACGAGAAAGTATAGATTTGAGTACCGTCAAAAAATTGTTTTTCTACTTTTTTGTAGGAAAAAACTTATAAGTTCTACCGAGTAATGGTTAGGACTCCCTACTGATAATGCGTTAAATTCAAGTATAGGTGTAGGTTCGAATCCCCGTAGCGCTAAAAACTTTACTTATAATATAATTACTAAACATGTCATATTTGTGTTAATTTAAGCGACTAAAATATAATATTCAGGTAAAATACTTACAATTTATTAATATTTATTTTGTAATAACTTTTTTACGCATGACTAGAGTACAGCATTGCGGGCTGATAAAATTATTTATAAAATTGGATTGAAATTATTTTAAAATTACAATGGTATATGAAGGTGATGCAATCGTGAGAGCGTGTATTAATAATGTAGATGTATTCCAAAAACAAATAAATGATTATCAAAGATTTTTTTATTAACTCCGGAATTTTAATATGCCAGTGGTTTGACAGTATTAACCCATTACTGGCAACATAAGCATCGGAACGCCAGTACCGCCAAGCATTAAAAGCCAGTACTGTAACAGTACTGGCGCAGTAGAGCTAGTCAGGACCGTTTTACCCATTTCCATGTGTTAATAGGTTTTTTTTTTTTAATAATACTGACTTACGTGGAAGTAGCTTAGAGCATAGTTTCAAAATTTTAGTTGCTGTTCTTAAGAAATGGAAAATTAAAACATAGCTCTAATTTAATTCAGTGAAATGTTCCCAAATAAAAATTCACCAACGAACAAAGTTTGCAAAATGTGTATCCTATTATTTTCGTGTTACCGAATTAAGCCGTTCTCTGCAGGAACAGCTTAAGCCGACTTACGTTGCTTTTGCGGAGGACGCCTTTTCGGATTGTCTTACCTCTGAAATGCATATTACCATGGCTTCCGGATTTTCTTAAACTTTTAGATTTTAAGTGAATTTTGTACGTGTGTGCGCAGTGCGCACTGCCCATTCGGTAACAACGAGTTGGTTGGGACGCATAGACTGGCATTAAGAAGAATGGACATTTCATTGCCTTTTAATGCGTATTTTGTCAACAGCAATAAATGGCATTGACACGGTTCGATAACTGGTTCGCGAAAGGCATTGCATGGCATACAATTTCGTGGTTCGACGAGTAGCATTGAATAGCATAAAATGGCATAAACTCATAGGCATTACAAGAAAATCACTTTAATGCCTTGAAGTTTATGCGCATTAAAACTGATTGAAACGAAACGAGTTTTATGCAGTAAAGCGCATTCAATGGCATTTCGGACAAAAATTAAATTGTTACGCATTTAAAGGCATTCAAATGTCCGTTTTTAAAATACCAGTCTATGCTTTAAATCAACTCCATCTTACCAAGCACGATCGAACACTCATTTCGTACGGCTGGGACTGTGTCGTAAGATTGGCAATTTTAAGAATACGAGTTTTTTTTTACTTCTGAACAAATTACTTAAATAAACTCGCCATTAATCAGAATTAATGAAGATAGATGTAAAGAACATAAAAATTCTATAAAAAATTGTTCTAAATAATTTATTTAAGTAAATACTCCTGTGTATCAGTTTTTTTGCAGACAAAAATTATTTTTCACTAAAATCTTTTTGATTTATTATTACGTAGAATGGTATTCAGTAACCAAAAATTGTCATAAATTAAACACTTATAAACAGTTTTCTAAAGTTTTAAGCTATTTTTATAGTCTATTAAGTCGCATTAGCGGACAAAAAACTGATTGACTAGATTATTTTTTTAAATAAATTATTTCAACAATTAAATAAAATGTTAAATATCATTTATATGTTTTTCAAATTAATCTCGAATAATTCTGACCACGTTCACAGTACAATTACCTCTGATTTTATGGAGGACTTCACTGGGTCCTAGGGCCCCAATAAGCCTTGTAATGGCCCTGGTTACTAACAACAAAACAATAATAGATGTAATGCTTTCAAGATGATTTATTATAATAAATTCAAAATTTGAAGCGTTTTCGGGTTTCTATCGTGTGCAAAACTACGATTCTTGCCGACGTTTCGTCAACATTGCAGTTCGATTGAAACGATTAAAACCCGAAAATGTAATAATAATAGTCCCTAATAATTGTTCTCAGGTGAAAAATTTATAAAACAAATAAAAAATATCGTTGTCTTCTCCACTATATATAAACTATATATAGCTAAATAGCTTTTTCACCTGAATTCTCTGCACAAACAACCTCTATAACTCTCTTTACATAATTGTTTACAAAACTCGATGGGAATGATTAAATTGTAATTGTTTGTCCCATTTTATTTAAAGGTGACATTATTCTTCAAAAAAATTAAAAAACCTATCACATTTACTCTTAACACCTTAAAATACTACATTTATTTTACTCTCGGCGTGACACTTTTTTATTGATGATATTTTGAACGCGCCTACGGCGCGCACCTGTTCGATCTCGCGCTTCGCGCTCGATAATGCATTTACCTCGCGCTACGCGCTTGGTCATTTTACATCACCCACATTTTTGCATCGGACTTTTAAAATTAAAGGTCAAACAATCGAAAACTGAAATTTAGTGATTGTAAATTCTCTTTTGTTAAAGCTCTTTCGTTTTTACCGAACACATTCTCGTCACGTGTCTCGTAAGAAAAAAAAATTAAAAGCAAATGTTCAGATCTAATTCGAAAACAATTTTGTTATTGAACATTTTATTGTACCTTGTGTCTTTTTGTCCAAAAATTTAATTTGTTTATTTGTAATGCCATTTTTCACGATTAAACCCAAAAACTACGCGTCTCATCAAAAAATGATTGATAACAAATTTGTAGCTCTTTTTTGGTAAACAAATGTTGTTTATTTCTTTTTTTCGTAGCTTGTTTCGTTTGTCCAAAGATTTCATTTTTTTATTTTTCATCTTCTTTTTTAACGAATAAAACAAAAACAAATAATGCTATTTAAACTCCTACCACTTTTTAACGTCTCATGGGGGGCTTTAAGGAGCACCTGTGACTTGTCACAGAAATAATTTTAATCAAACCCCTGCCCCTTTCCAACGTCTCGTGAAGGCCGGAAGGCAGCCTTGTGATTGGTCACAGAAATAATTTTGGTCAAACCCCTATCCCTTTCGAACTTTTTTCTAAGGGGGTGGGGCGGGATAGCATCCCCGTTACTGGTTACAGAAACAATGTTGGTCATACCCCTTCCATTTCCCAATACCTCGAGGTGGGGGGGGGGGCACAAAGGCTTCCCTGTGACTCATCACAGAAATAATGTTGGACAAACCTACCCCTTTTAAGGTCTCGCGACGGTGTCGAAAATTATATTTTCTTTGTCTTGAAAATTATATTTTCAGGTATTTGCATGACTATATACGTAATTTGATTTTATTTCGTATTTCGCCTTTCGTGAAAAACAGCCCGCAAACGGCTTCCTTGCTGGCGCCGTTAAGACCGTTCCTTGAACAAAGCAGTAGCTCATTAAGTGCACAACAAAGAAAAATTATAGAGAAAAGTTTTCCTGGATTTCCTGACCTGGAATATGCGGGAAAAGGCCGTCATTTTCTGACAAAATTAATACAATTGATTCGAAAAAAGATTCGAAATATGTGGGCAACTTTAGAAAATTGTCCATATTTACGCGAAACAAAAATTGAAAATGTTCTGCAAACTTCATGAAAGTGGTCATATTTACGTTTTTGAGGTCGCTGAATCTAAATCTGGCGTCACATGTCATGTCACGACATATGGCTATTTAATGTAACGTTTATGTGTATTTGTGTGTCATCCTATAGGATTAACCATTATTTCAAGTGAGAGGTTATATTTAGATTCAGCCACCTTAAAAACGTAACTATTAGCAATTTCATAAAATTTACAGCATTTTTTCAATTTTTTTGCCGCCATTATTGTCTTGTTAGGCCAGTTTATTTAAGTCCCGTAAGACTGCAGTTAAAAACCTTTTATTCTATGCCTTTATTTTAAAATACCGGTGAAATAGAGGTCTACACGCCGGTCACTCTCGCTGCTAAAGTATCATTAAATCCTTTAGCATGAGAACATATACCGTAAGACGACTCCACATCACTGTATGAATTTAGTCACAACCAGTGATAACCCTCAGCTGCATCCGAATTTATTAGAAGTACTCACATTTGCCTGGACGCATAGACAACCTGGTCCCACGTTGCATATGGTCACCCATCCGAGTGCTACCCGTGCTGGAAATTGCTTAACATTCAGACTCTTACCGAGACATAATTCACCGTCCTATTTGATTCGCCATTTTTTAATTAAAATTATGACGTCAGATTTGGATTCAGCTACCTCGAAAACGTAAATATGGACAATTTTGTAAAGTGGCTCAAATTATTCGAATCTATGTTCCACCATATTCGATCCGCTATTTTTTATTTTTGAATTCTGACGTCAGATTTGGATTCAGCGACCTTAAACACTTAAAAGTAATCAACTTTATCAAGTTACCATCATGTTTCCGTTGTGTGTCTCTCCATATTGGATTCTCTATCTTTAACCGGATTTTTCTCGGAAAGGAAATATGCTACGCTATTTTTCCAAGCAGATTCAAATTCAGCATTAAAAAATCTATAAAATATGGTAGATTGCACTAAAAGAACCTTGTTTTCTACTTTCAGTACAATTGTGTTAATTTTGTCAAAAAATGACGGTCTTTCCCCGCATATTCTAGGCCGGAAAAGTCAGGAAAACATTTCTCTGTACTTTTCTGTTATTGTCCATTTAATAAGCTTTTACTTCGTTTAAGAAAGATCCACTTTAGTCAATTCGTTCGAGAGATATTAGGTTTTGAAACTAAATTTTTTTAAATAGTCCACTGTGCGTCGTGAGTGTAGACTCCATCCCCCTTTGAGTATACCCGTACGGGGGTTGCGATTGAAAATTCAACCCCCCAGAAATCGAAGAGGGGTGGTAATCCTTGTATATTTTTGTCAATTAAGTATTTTTGGAGAGGCAAACATATTCAGAGAATTTGAAGATAATAGAAGAACATGACTTTTGAAGTTAGGGAATTTTTAAAAGAGAAAAAACGAACATTTAATTCAAGTCGAAAATTGGAATTATTTCAAGATGTAACAAAAAGAAGCATATGAAACCTAAAATTAGGAATATGTTTTAATCATTAAATTTCACAAATAAAAAGACTGAAATTCAGGTAGTAAAGAACTTATTTTAAAGTAGTAAAGACCTGAAATGAAGACTATATTTATACTGGAAATGTAGTGTAAGATTGAGATGACTTTGAATTAAGGACTCTCCTTGCTGAAAGTAAGTCGCATATTCATACTGAAATTATGGTTCTCCTTACTTCCCCCCTCTCCCGTAACCTGTAAGCCTCAATTTGAAATCACATAAATTAAAAAGATAATTTTTATAAAATCCTTTTGGATTTTCTATAAATTCACAAGTAGAACACGATGTCTGCACCAAAAATCTCGAGGATTCAACTGTTTATTTATGTGAACAACACTATGCAATCATACTTTTCGATGAAAATCTTGACAAAGAACAATGTGGATTCCTTAAAAACCTAACTTTACACTAAATATATGAGCAGAAAATGCAGTTTTGACTTCGAAAAACAGTAAATAGACCGTTCACAAGTGACCTTTTAACTGAATACAATTTAAGATACAAATAAAACTCCGGTAGTGTTCGAGAATTTTAGAGATTTACGACAAAGCGTCACTTGAAACGCGGACTAGATTATAGAAACGGAGAAGAATATTCAAGCTCATATTGCACGCATGTCCCAGCGAGATTAAGGCAGAGTTCACCTGAAATTCCGTAAGGCGTACTTCTTACTTTTAGGTAATCAAAGCTTTCCATGTTATTTCAGGTTGCCTTCAACTTACTTTCCAAACTGCATATTGAAAAACAGATGCATAATTTACTTTATTTCAGTCGAGAAATGCTTAAATCTGATTTTAGAGTGTGTGTGGTGAGCCCACACTTGTAGTTATTTACTACAAGAAACTATCCACCTAAAAAACACTACCCGAATCGGGTAGTGTCACGCTTACCCCTAGAGGCTCGCCGAAAGGGAAATAGCTTAATGATATATA
>CAKNWW010042291.1:0-10946 GCA_932074435.1 Andricus kollari
ATTTCTAAGCATATCTTTTAAGATAATCTTGTGTGTGTTTTTTTTGTTACATTAAAGAAAGAGAGAGAGAAATCGTAGACTTTTCGGGAAACACAAGTCTATAATTCCAAGACTCAATTTATAGTCATTTGATCCACTGTGTTTCCAAAAATTACTTTTATTGTTCTATTCGTGAATCGCGTAAATTTAGATCAACGCATTTTAGCTAGGAAGTAGGGTTTTTCTGTGTGTTGTATTTTAGCTTAGAGTAGGTTTTTTTAAATAAATTGTTTTCAATTGTAAATGGAATCTTGTTTTTGCTCTGTGTTAGCCCCTTTTTACTATCTCTAATTATTTATATCTTAGTTATGCATGAGTGAATTCATAAGACAATAATCAGCCAGCACAGAAGTTGGCGGTTGCAATTGGCGCCCAACGTGGGGCCACAAGAGTTGAAAAAAGCAAGATTCTTGAATTGAAAAAGTCTGTTTTGTATCGTCATGGACGAGAATCAACGAAAACTTGTAACATCTTTCTTCAGTGGGGACAACAATTTTAAAACACAGGTCTATAATCCCAAGACTCAAATTATAGTCATTTGATCCACTGTTCATAAGACAATAAGTTGACTCAGCCAGCACAGAAGTTGGCGGTTGCAATGTATATATATATATATATATATTTAAAAGTTTGTCATAAGGACAACCGCAGCATTTCGCTGGGAGTAGGTGCTAATCTGAAAAATTGCACTCGCTCCCAGCGAAATCGCGGTAAAGTTTCACCTGTAAACGCGTCTCACGACCGCGAGATAGATGGTCACGTGCATCCTGAGGACACGGAGCGACTCAAGGACGACCGCCTTCTCCATTTTCCCCGCAAGTGTCTTAGCATTTTCTTGACACGCAGGGATGCTTTTCAGGCTATTAACCAGTGAAACCTTGGCACCTCCAAGAGCGCCGATGATCAAGACGATAAGCTTAACGGAATATTCTGGGTATAGCTGTCGCAAATCCCTTATAAGTTCTTTATACCTCTCTTTATTTCATTTTCCTTGGCTATGATGTTTTTGTCAGCTGGTGCCGAAAATTCAATAAAGAACATGGTTCGTCTCTCGAAGTCAAGAAGAACTATGTCAGGCCTCGAGTGCGCAACAGAAACAATTGTCGAGAATATGAAATTCCAGTATATTCGACACAAATTGACTCTATTTCCCTAGGAGCGTTTAGCGAAGCGGTATTTGGGCTGATGCCGGAAGAGTGACAGAGATGGTAATAAGGCACTCTTAGTGCCACATTGTGCCTTTGGATGTAGGTCGTTCCCGCATGAGTTGGACAACCAGTTCGTATGTGCCCTAGATGCTAGGGGTGTTCATGGCACGTTCTGTAGCTGTCGTCGGGAATGGCTTAACTCAAAATGTGGCGACAGTATGCTAGAGTGGAAATGACACCGTTTTGGCATGCCAAAATGAAACCCTCCGTGCCCGACTTCAATCCGGGTGATTTAAGGAAAGCGAACGTTAGCTCATGCGACATCGATAGATCCTCCACATTTCTGTGGAAGATGCCGTGCATCTTCTTCTCGAGGAGCTGTTTGCGGAAGTTTTTCTCCTGTGCTTTCTTAATCCTGGCCTTCAGGACTGAGTACTCGAGATGGATAAGATTTGATGCACTTTGCTCATCCCTGATATTCAAGTCAAGGCCGAGTGTTTCAGCAGCCTCCCCCGCTGCTTTGTAGAGAAACGCCCCTTTGCCCACTTCTTCGTGTTTCCTGACCATTTTAAGAAGAGGGTCTTGTTCATTTGCGACTATATGTGCTGTACCCAAAATAATCCTGTTGTGAAAACATTCAAGATTTAGTATTCCGCGAACACCTTGACGGCGTGAGATGTAAAGTCGCGGAACAGAAGATTTAAGATGCATGCTTTTGTTCATGTGCATAACCTTTCGGGACGAATCCGTCGAATAAAATGTTTGTATCTGCATCGGAGAGTATCCTTTATAGATGTCACGTCCTGAATGCGGCTCTGTGGCACGCCTGGGTATGTATAGGTCTCTCCAGCGCCAAGTATTGTATAGCGCTTCGGTCGACGAGCTCAGGGTCTTCCGGGATTCCATTAAGTTTTCCTTTCTTCAAATAAACCTTGGAGCATTTTTCTAACCCAAACTCCATTTCAATTTGTTTAGTGTACTCTTTGACAATGTCTAGAGGTAGATGTAGTTACTGTTAATTTTTAGCATAGATCTTAAGATCATCCATGTAAAATACATGAGTGACTTTATGCTTTCGATTTCCAGTTTTGCCGCAGAGGTGCCCTTCAGAATGGCGAAGTGCAAGAGATAGTGGCAATAATGTGAGGCAAAAGAAGAGAGGGCTCATGGTGTCGCCCTGAAACACACCTCTCTGAAAGGTGACACTGTTAGTGATCACACGATGTTTTCCATATGAGATAGTAAATCTGGGTTTCCAAAGCGACATTAATCTCTCTATGCACCTCACGATGTGTGGATGAACCTTTAAGCTTTCCAATAGAGAGATGATAAGTCTATTGGAGGTTGAATCAAAAGCTTTCCGGTAATCAATCCAGGCCATCGATAGGTAACGCTGATAGAATGCTGTATCTTTACAGACACATCTATCGATGAGCAGGTTCTCCCGACATCCTGCTACGCCTTTCTTGAGCCACGTTGTTCATACATCTCTCGCCACACAGGTCCAATTGCCCAAACAATCCTATCATTTAGGATACCTGTGACGATCTTATACAGTGTGTTCAGACAAGTTATTATCCTATAATTTTTAGGGTCAGCTAAGTTGCCCGTCTTCGGCAGGAGCTCTGTGCGCCCTTCTACCAATAACTCCGGAATAGGCTCTTCCGACTTTAGATATGAGGTGAAAATGCGGGCCAGATGCTGGTGTGTTGAAGGAAACTTCTTCCACCAGAAGGTCTTGATACCATCTGGTCCCGGAGCGGAATAGTTCTTCATGCCTCTTGAAACATTTTTCACCTCCGCGGTAGTGATAGGTGGGCATTCCTCCTCGGGTGTTATGAGGGTACTGCACAGCTCCTTGAAGCTATTTATATTCTTCGAGTGTCCTTTCAGTGGCTGCTGGACTTGTAGACTTCTCTCCAAAATGCCTCGACCTCCTCTGGTGTGAGCGGGTGGTCAACAGTAACAGCAGGGTCTTGGAAGAGCCGAGATGGGTCAGACAAAAACTGTTGATTTTCTCTGACCCACCTCTCTCTCCGCTCTAGACTTCTCCTAGCGTTAGATAGTACTTGTATTCTGTCAACAATATGCTGCCTGATGGTCAGTAGCTTTGACTTGTTAAGTGTGTGATGACAGATCCGCAGCTCGCGCGCGAACTATCGAACCTTGGCAGTGAAAGTCCTGCCAGATGTTATGTAGTCAATCACACACTGAATGCGGGACGTGCACTGTCTGGCCCAGCCTATCTTTGTGATGAGTCGATGCATTCGTCTTTTGGTCTTATGATCAACCGTTGGTTTTGTTTTACGGTTTGCATCTGCCAAAGCTCTCGCTGCATTATACACACTACAATTAATAGTGCAGAGGTCAGTTTTTTCTGAAAAATCTCCACGAAGCTCGTCATCCAGTTCAGCCAGATCTTTAGGTTTAAGAGAAACCTGAATGTTGTTGTTTCTCCGGGTCTTGAAGCGTCGCTCTTCCTCTATTGGATGTCTGCTCGCGTTTGGTGTCAGTGTCGCCTCTCTTTCTCTGTTGCCGGCTTCTTCTGGCTGCGGTTGAGTAGGCGCTCCGCTTATATAAGCCCTTTTTCAGAGATTCTGCCGGTCAATCGCATTGACCTCGTCTTGATTGGCTCCCCCAACTATAGGATAGTCGGCATTGTTGTCCGACCCATTGTCGGACCCATTGTGGTTACTCTGTGCTTTTATTGGTGTTTACGTGAATTGAAATATCAGAGCGTGATCAATTTTCACGCTGATTCTTTTGCGCTAAAAGAGATAAGGATTAACTTTCGACATAGATTTTAGGAATTGCTTATCCTTTGAGACCAGGAAAGATTATTTGATCGGAGTTGTGCTAAATTCTGGGTGAGTGATCTGCTTATTCACATAACCTACAAGTGTCTATGGAAGCAAGTATCTCTGTATATTTCCGATCTAACTCCATCTAGCTTTGCCTGTAATGTGAAGAAGAGATTGGAAGATTCATTATTCGAATTTACACCACGCAACTTGCTACAACCGTTTCCATTATGGTTTGAGGGTGAAATCAACATAACTGTCAACTCTCGTAGATGTCAACAAACGAGAAATATTTTCTGAATCCACTCAAATAGACTTCTGCTACCGGCTTCCTTAATGTTCACCAACTTTCCTTTCTCCTCGCTGTCCCCTAAAATTCCGTTTATTTTGTTTTGCGCTTAAAACGTGCATGATTCAACACCGTACCTCTGCTTTATTTTGCTTAAACTTTTATTTTGCTGATCACTTGACCACTGCTTATTTATCTTCGATTCTTAAACCTATAGCATTAAGGGTTTATTAAATTCTATTTGAGTGTATGTTGGGCGTTGAGTTGGACGGATATTCCTTCTCATTTCTTGCTGATTTTTCTTAGTTTAAGAGGCGGAATAATCTGTGTACTAGATTTTCCGAACTCGATCTAATTGATCCCTTGTTAGGTTCCATCCATCCTCTACTATTAACCCATACACATTCGCCGGGAGGCCAAGTTTGCGGGGTTCGGACTCTTCCCCTAGGAATGCACGAGGACTGGCCCACGGATCTCAGCACGGACGGGCATCGAAAATGGTGTCTTCCTCGTCTGTGAGTGGTAATTTCTCAGGACATCGGGGTATTTCCCCTCGTCCTGGCACCCCCAAGAGACCTGCTTCTTCCCCACTACAGGCTGCCACTCACAAAGAAAGCCGCCTCGATATCACGAATAAAAGCTTTGAGGGCAACCAGACCGCTCCGCTAATGCGTTCATCACTAAAGGAGACGCCTGTATTTCCGACAGAACCCCGTTCCCAAGATGCCGGTGAAGAGAATCGTCCGAATGAAGGGAACTCGAGAGATAACTCTCCAGTGCACGATTATCCTGAGAGTCACATTAAGTGGTCGAAGCCTGATCTGTTTCACCCCTATACCCGAGGAATGCCTCCCCCCCATTTTTAGTTTTTCTGGAGTGCCGAACCGGGGGAGGAAATATGGGGAAATACGACCCGCTCGCATTGGCTGACAGGATTATAGCGTCATTTCCAGTCCCAGTCAAATGTTTCGAAACGGGCAGAACCGCGTCAAAATCATTTGTGAACATAGGGAAAACGCAAACGCCCTAGTAACATCTCAAGATCTAAAGGAGCAGGGATATTCGGTTTTTATCCCCCCCTCCCTGATCTATAAAAAAGCCTTTATAAACGGAGTGCCATTGAGGTATTCCGCTCTGGTAACTTTAAGTCGAACAACAACAAGTCGGTTAGGAGCACAATCCTTCCCATCAGACGCCGAACAAAGGACGACAACACGCTGGACGAGCAGGTAGAATTCGTCTTCGCCTGCTCGAGGGTTCCTCGTCTTGTTTTCCTTTCCAGTTTCGGCTACAATGTTACTCCAGTTATCCCCCCACCTAAAAGATGTTATTCTTGCCAGCGTTTTCAGCACGGTTCTGACCAGTGTAGAGCTTCCAGGCCGACTTGCAAGTTCTGTGCGGAGGCTCACAGGACGGATGAGTGCCCTAATAAGTTCGCCCCAGTACGCTGCGCTAATTTTGGGGGTGGATATATGTCTTCATGCAGACTCTGCACCATTTACCTCTTTGAATTCGAAATAATGAAATACAGATTTTGGAATGACTACGGCTTTACAGAGGCGGAGACTGCTTTGGGCGAAATGGGTTTTCAACATCCGGCAGGTCGAGGATCTCCGGTCCATTCCCCCCCGGGACCCATCCCTCGCAGCCCTCACAGAAAGGAGTGCTCTCCCTCTGACAACCCTATCCCTCCCTCTGGCAGAGTATGCATGGAGGGGGAGAAGATCCGCTCAGGACGGCAACTGCCTTCCTCCTGGAACTCAGTCGCAATACTGACTCCACTATTCAGGACTTCCTGAATAATCCCTCAAAACGCAAAGCACCAATGGAAAAGGGGTATAAGGACTCTTCAGCTTTCAAAGCCATCCTTATGAAGGCTTCTTTTTCTTTCCTAAATCCGAGGAGCTAATTTAATTTTAACTTACTTTTCTTTGCATCTTGATATTCTAGGTAGCGTTTAACAATCTGTGCACTCGTTCATCTTCTGCAATTTGGGTTTGAATTTCTAACACCTCTATGCAATTTGGCGAAAGCTGTTAAAAACTATTTGTTAAGTTTCCTAGAATTGTTAGTAAATCCTCAATAAATTTCTTTTGGTTACTTTAGAAATCGTTGATAAACTTAGAAAATTGCTAATAATTTCATAAGTCTTTCACATCCTTAACTAATTTTATGTAGGTTTGGAATCTTTTTGACTACGTTAAACTGCCACCAGAATTTTTTGTGAAGCAAGAATGATTCTTGCTAAATCCTTTGAACGCTTTATTTTATCTTTTGTTATTTTAGCCTATTAGAAAACTGTTAAACCTAGTACATTTTTTTGAATTTTCGTGATCTTTGTCTAATCTTTGATAAATCCTAGGAACTAATTTAATTTTAACTTAATTTTCATCATCTCTTGTAATCTTAGTTAACGCTTAACAATCTGAGCACTCGTTAATCTTCTGTAATTTAGTTTTGAATTCCTACCACTTCTTTGCACTCTCTTGAAAGCTGTTGGAAATATTTGTTAAGCTTCCTAAATTATTATTAAATTGTCGGTAACTTCTTTCTGTTACTTTAGAAATTGTTGAGTTTGAAAACTTCAACAACATAATTATTATTTCGAATAGCATTTTAATTTTTGTGAAGTTTGATCAATCCTTCCCTAAACCCTTTGAACTCTTTTCCCTCTTTTTGTTATTCTAGAAATTGTTGGATTTTCGATAAAAACTTTTTTCTTATTGTAGACTCTTGAAACCAGACAGGAATATTCGATGAGACTCCTTAATCTATAGCAATTCTTCGCTGCTTTTTCTCATTTTTGTTATGTAGCCTGTTAGAAATCTCTTAAACCTAGCTAATTTTTTATAATGTTATTTTAGAGTTTGCTGGACATTTTGTTAAGCCAAAACATATTGGGAAATCAGGCAACATCTACAGGAATTCTTCAAACGTTTACATCTCCGATAATCTTAATCTTCGCTTGTCAATCTGAGAACTTAATAACCATCTAGAATCTATTTTTGAACTCCTATAATCTTTTGCAAGCTTTTGAAAGCTGTTAGGAAACTATGGGTCAAGTACCCTAAACTTAAAAACCCCTAGGTAACTCTATCTTTTTTACTTTATAAGTCGTTGGAAACTTGATTAATTTTACATCTTAATTAATTTATTGAATTTCATCTGAATCTTCGTGTAACCTCTTAAAAACTGCTAGAAACCTTTTTTTCTGTAAAATAGGAGGACATTGAAGGCATTTGAATTCTTGTAAAGCTAGGAAACTATCTGTCAAGTCTCTTAAATATTTTAATTCTCTATTTTTGTTATTAAAGATATCGCCTGAAACTTGATCAATTTTATCATTTTAATTAATACACTAAATGCCACTTGAATTTTCTGGAATTTTTTTAGAGGTATTATCATTAGCCGCTAGTTTTAATTTTGATCTTAGGCTAAAGATTGGTTGATAATCTAAGTTAGATATAATTGAATTCAATATCCATAACTAGGCGTAAGTAGGGGTATCCCGTTCTTAGAGTAATCTGATATTTGCTTATACTATACCTCCAGTAGATGGTATTTTATGCTCACGATTTATTTCACAATTATTGGATTAATTCTAATTGATTCGAAATGGAGGCAAAACGCAAACTTATTAAGTTTGCAAATTGGAATGCTCATAGTGTGATAGGAAAAAGGGAAGAGGTTGAGTCGATTCTATACCCAAACGATCTTGATATTCCTTGCGTTGCGGAGACATGGCTCACACGGGAACAAAATTTTGAGATCAATGGTTATATCACCTTTCGTTGTGATAGGGTGAATGGTAGGGGTTGGGGATCGATGTTCCTGGTCAAGGACGCCTATTGCATCGATCGGCTCGACCTGGCCGGACCGTGGGTGGGTGATTTCGAAGTCGTGGGAATAACCTTATTCACGTCACTGGGGAGAATCGCATTCCTCTTCATATATGTCTCCGGACATGCGAATAAATGAGGATTCTTGGAAGGGGCTTATAGATTGTGCATCTCGTGATGGTTCCCTGGTCATGTATTTGGAATTAAATGCCCACTCTCCTATATGAGGCTCTCCGAACTCAAACTTACTGTGCCGGCATCTTCGACCAGCTGTGTTCGACAGTGGGCTTATCCCACTCAACGATTCTGTCCCTACCTGTATATCGGTTGTGGGTCGGCTTGCCAACAATCTCGATCTTGTCTTCTCGACGGCTACTCTCGCTTCGACCTCCACGGTGAGGGTCGGTGATAACAACTGCCACTCGGACCATGTGTCGATGTATGGGAGGCTGGACGCCTCTCCCTCTTTCTTCGGTTCCTCTTCCAATAGGTTTAACATTAGGTCTTTAGACTGGGAACTTTTTAATGAAAGCGTGGAGGGGTTAATACCGGCCTTCAGATCGGGTTTAGCAAGGGGAGTCTTACCTGCAAACATCTATGAAAATTTCATAAAGGCGGTTTTTGACTCTGTGGAATCGAGTAATGCCTACAGAGCTGATTTACTCGGCGGGGAGAGGGCGAGACAGCCTCTCTGGTGGAACGCAGAATGTGACGTGTTCCGATCCAGAAGAAGGCACGCGAGAAAGCGTTTTTTGGCAAGTCAGACGGACGAGGAGATGGAGGCCTTTAGGGTGGTGGACAGGGAGGTCAAAAGCCAGTTGAGGGCCATTAAGCATCAGTCCTTTCGGACCTTTTGTGAATCCTTGGACCCATCTACATTTCAAACTGAAGATCTATTTGTGAACCCGGTTGAAGAGGACCCCACAAATCAGCCATTCTCTTGGGAAGAATTTAAGACCGCGCTGTCTGCATGTAGGGCCAAGTCCTCCCCAGGCATGGATGGCCTTTCGTACGAAGTCATCCGGAGATTCTCGGACCCGTTGTTGGGCTTTCTGCATGCTCTTTTCAACGGGATGTTCCAAGCCTCCTCTTTTTGGAAGCCTGAAGAGAAACCCGTGTTCATTGCATTCCTAAACGTGGTGGGAAAGACATCCGGCCGATATCTCTCACATCTACTTTATGTAAACCGTTTGAGAGGTTGATTCAGAAGGGGCTTGAAGATCTAGCGGAGCGCAACTACTGGATCCAGGAGTTTCAGTTTAGCTTCAGGAGGGGCAGGTCATCCATGGACTGCGTTACCTCGGTTGTGTCTGATATCACGATGGGCTTTGGCAGAAGCAAAAACATGCTTGCGCTGGCATTCGATCTGAAGGGCGCGTTCAACGCTGTTCTGCTGGGGCCCTTGATTGATGAGATGAGAGATTTGGGGGTTCCGATAAGATTACTTAATCTTGTCTACTTTTTGGTCGGAAAACGGAACCTCTTCTTCTCATCGGCCGGGGGCAATCTGAGAGCTTGCGGGTTGGGTGTCCCCCAGGGTGGAGTTCTCTCCGCTCCTGTTCAACTTGGCCTTCTGAAGGCTGGGGCAACACATTCCCGCTAGCGCAAGGGCAGCAATGTATGCGGACGACTTGCTCCTTTACGTCACGGGTGGCTCGATCCACGAGGCAACCGCACTTCTATGATTGGCGACGGAGGAATGATCACGGTGGCTTGCGGCTTTGGGGCTTTCCATCTCAGCCCCGAAGTCAAAGCTGTGCATCTACCTTAACTATGTGGGCATTATGCTCGATAGGAGATTGTCCTGGATACCTCACATCAAGGCTGTCGCTGCTAAAGCCTCAAGAGCAGTCAACATCCTACGGGTTCTTGCGAGAATCTCTTGGGGCGCCTCCCCCTCCCTCTTGCTTACAGTTCAAAAAGGACTGGTTAGAGCGTGCCTGGAGTGGGGCGCTCCCTTGTTTTACAAGGCTAGTACGACCGCCTTGAAGAAGCTGAACACGGTACATCATGCATCTCTCAGGGTGGCCTTGGGTTGTATGAGCTCGACGTCCATCACGGTGCTCCTCTCTGAGGCTGCCGAAACTCCCCTCTAGCGAGGAGATTGGAGGATCTAGCCTCGGAAGCTCGCGCAAGGACCTTCAAGGTTAATCCGGATAAGAGTTGCTTAATATCGCTCTTCGTAGAGTTGGTAGGCTCCCGCTTCCCCGGGCAATATGTATTTATACATATGGATCGGTTGATCCGTCCCCGGGGCTGGCACGCTGCGGATTCTACATCCCTCACAGGGAATTCAGGCTCGGAATCCGTTTGCGAAACCACATGTCAATCCTCTCGACTATACTCTGGAACGACTTCTCCGCAGATTCTCGGAACCTATGGACCCAATGCTGGTGCGCGTGGTGAAAAACGGCATGGCCGTTGGATTCCGCCCCATAGCTGGATCTGGGGTAACGATATTGCTGATGGAGTGGCTAAGCAGGCCTCTATATTTCCAGTCATTGCCGCGAAGGTTCTTCCGGTACGCGAATTACGTCAGGTATGCCAACGTGATTTCGAGTTTTGGGCCGCTTTATGCTGGCCTTATGGTAGAATCGACGGTACGAGGGAAATTATTTCTCAAGGGTAAATATCAAGACGCCTAGGCCCTGGCTTCGCGGACTTATTTTACCCAGGCATCACATCTGCACAGGACATCATCTCCTTAATCAGTGCCCTATCCTGGCTGGAAGGAGGCGGGCGTTGCACGCGTTCTTCGAACGTGTCGACGCGGGGATTTCTCCTGGCCAGATAGATTTAAATGATATTATTTTTAGTCCCTCGTAGGAAT
>CAKNWW010042410.1:0-10032 GCA_932074435.1 Andricus kollari
AAAAATAGGAACTGTACATTTTAAAATGATATAATACAATTTAAATATTGCATATCTTTTGAAAAATCAAAGAAAATATATTACCAGTCCACCGCTCTAGGGCCTATTGGAGTTTGTATTAAAAAAAAGAAGCTCTTTAAGAAGAGAGAACCGCCTTCTGTCTTTAATAATGATCTTATTAATATTTTTCCCCTTAAAAATACACCTTGAAAATGTGGCCATAAATTTAAATTATAAATTTTTATTTTCCAAGTGAAATTTTTATTATTGTACGAAATTATAGGATTCAATGGTAAAAGCATGTTATGAGTTGAACGTTGTCGATTTATTACCGGCTAATCAGAAGCTGGGAAATCTTTGAAATTTAGTAACCCAAATATGGTGCAGGCAATAAATTTGTCTACTAATGTTATTGTAAAAGTCAAACTCAAAGAAAATTCTTTTCCTGTTTTTTGTTTACCTTATTTCTGCTACATTTTATTGATAATTTTGTTATTTATAAACACGGAATTTGAGAAAAAGAAGTTATTTTTTCTAGTAAATTTCCAATCGTATTATGATTTTGAGTTTTTTCAGGGGTCTGGTGCAGTGGAAGAAAAAAATTCCCAGTCATTTACCGGTTTATTCCCGGATGACCAACAAAGTCATGATTCAAAAGAATTAAACTGAACTTAAAACTAAAACACTTAAAATGTAACTCTTTTGGATTTTTTACTTTTAAAATTGAAACTCAAAGATTTTTTTATTTAACGGTAAATAATTTACACGTTTAAAATAGAAGATCTTAACGTTATGAACAATTTTAAAATAAATGCCGTTAAACTGCAAAATTTTAAACTTTTATAAATTGAACAGCTGAAAGATTTCTAGTTAAAAAATAGAATTCAATGTTATCATTTTCAATGCTCTAAATTGGGGAATGAATCGATAAATTTGTAAATGTTGAGAATGTAATTTTAAAGCAATTTTAAGTTATAAACATTAAAAATTGAATGATTTTAAATTTCATTTGAACTAAACCGTATTTAAATGAGACGTTATATTATTTTTATTTTAGGTCGTTTGAAACCAATAATTATTCAATATTAATACATTAATATTCAAAAATTTGAATTACAAATTAAAATTTCGACACAATGAAACCATAAAAATACTAAAGTTCAAAGTTTAAACTAATCACTCTGAAAGTTTGTCAATTCAAGGCGCTCTTTTTGAAACAATTCAATATAAAATTATTTAGTTTTGCATATTTGATTTATAATTGCTCATTTTAAATATGTATTTAAATATTGCTAAACATTGAAAGAATATTCTTTTTTTTTTAATTGATAAAGAAAAACCTTACTTCTCGGCTACTCCAGACTATACTGTGTATTTTTTTGTAACTTGAGACAGCGTAATATCTCAAAAAATACGGATCCTATGAAAAAAATATCCGTAATAAAGACTTTTTATTTTCGAGGGAGAAAAGCGACTTTGAACAAAATGTACCCCAGCCCAGCCCCCAGGAGACATGGGAGGTGATTTTCTTTTTTTTTCGCGAATCGAAAAAAATTTTTTGAATAAAACTTACGTATTTCATAAAGGAGAATCTTAATCTGTGATAAAAATTTGGGGTCCCCATTTAAAATTACAAAGTTACCCCCCCCCCCCCCCCCCCACGCGGGGGGGGGGGGTGGGGGAAATTTGTTCAAAGACGCTTTTCCCCCTCGAAAATAAAGTCTTTATTCCGGATATTTTTTCATAGGATGGATATTTTCTGAGATATTTCGATGTCTCAAGTTAAAAAAGAAACACCTGGTTTATATTTTGTAATTAAAACAAATTTCAACTTGCTTATGTTAAAAATTGAATTTTTCAGACTTAAACAATATTTAAAGATAGGATTTGCTCAATTCTTCACAACGTTTTTTATCAAAAATTTTGAATTTCACATGCTTTTAATTGTTTTGTAATTGTTTAAGTCTTCAAAACTGTATGTATTTTTAATCAACGCATGTAAGGTTGAATTTTTTTCAATTAATTAAAAAAAATTATTTATACTCTTGTATTTTTCGTTTTAAGTGATAATTAATTTCAAGAGCGAATATTGAATAATAAAAATTTTTTACAAGCTTCAGCACAATAACAAAATAGAACAAATAATAAATAAAATATGAGTAATAATTTATTTTAAACTGCGAAATCGTTTATAGTTCAGAAGTTGGCAGAATCCAAGAATAAATCAGCAAAATTTGTATATCTAACATGCCTTCACACGTTCGTCTTGCCTTGTTTCAAATTTGACTTCAGAACATCATTTTTTTCAAACACGTGATGTTTTGACTTTTAATTTCAAGACATTTTATTTGAAACTTATCCTAAGCCGGTCATCTTGTTAATATCATACAGATCCTGATAAATAATATTAATTTTGTAAATTTTTCTAGTATTTTTATTACTTTTTTTAACTAATAATGACGTGAGAAATTGAGACACAATATTATATGAGAAACGCGCGAAAAATGTTCATTCCGATCCGGGAAATCCGAGAATTTGAAAACAAAATCTCCATTTTTCGAAATTTCAAAGCGACATTTTATTTAGTTTAACAATTGAACGAAAACTGAAAAAATACATACATTGGGCGTGGTCAGTAATTCGTGACAGCATAGACTCCTATTTTTCCTTGAATGAATCGTAAATTAGATTCATTTAAATTTCGTCTTATTTTTAATTCACGTCCATTTGAATGTCATCCCCCGTCTGAACGCTTATGCATTTTACTTTCAGCTCTCTAATAGATCATTTGCCACTGAAAAGCTGCTTGATTTCAAAGATCGTCCTTCGCGAAATTAAACTTGAAAATTTCATTTTCAAACGAACGTTCTGGGATCCCACGAGCGTAATTCGTCGGCGTAAAAAATTCAAAGCGTCGAACGATGGAGCTCGAAATGATGAACGTACTTGGGTGGAGCACCGTTAAAAAAAGAATAAAAACAGAAAATTCGCCCTGAAAAAGAAGCATGAAATGGAATGTTGGCTGCTGGAAAATCTTGATAAGCAAACAAGAGGTTTTGTTAATGAGAGAAAACAGCCTGTGCGTAGAAAACGAAAAACCTTCTTTATTACATTCGTTGTGAGTGTGTACATTCCTATTGTATACCGGGTATTATCCCCTTTAAATTGAGTCACGAGGGCTGTACAATCGGCTCAAGGGAATGAAAACAATTTTATTCTCTTTCGATCTAAAGTCTAATTAGCCAATTCTCCACGGAATCGATCCGTGTCGAGAGCATCCTCGACGTTCAGAGTTACCATGAGAATCAGTTTTCTCTCCACATACTTCCATCCTTCACTTAAATACGATATGTACCAACGGATAGTTATTTAATATACATAGTATTTATATTGTATACATAATATAGAATATATCATTTAATACTTTGGAGTTAGCTTGTCCTTTGCCGGAATTTTAATCCTAAATTTAATTACCTTTTGCGTTATGATAGGACTCTATTCTAGTAAATTTTAAATAATTTATCAAAAGTGTTTCAGATATTATATATAAGAGTTAGGGTAAGATAGTATTGATATAAAGATACTAAGGTAAGGTAGAAAGAGTACTATATAGTGTAGAATATTATAGTACTACATATATACAATATTTAATTAAATTTTATGTACTTCCTAATTTTTTTCTAACCAATAGAGTCCCTCTTTTAGATTAGTCAACAAGTTTGAAAAAGTAACTAAATTTAGAGTCTTTCAGCAATAGACACATACAGTCACATCAATTTCAAATTTCATGACAAACCATTGTCTTTCGTCAAAATATACACTGGGAAAAATTGACATTCAAAGCTACGTGGATGGTAAAGGTGAGAATGAGAGAAAGGATATTTACTCATAATATTTCGATATTCCAAATTACAATTATATTTCACGTCAAAATGTGTGCAATATCTTTTTTGAAGCATCTCATTATAAGCTGATACATTGATGTATTGACATTAATGCAGACATTTATATGATTAGTATGAATTTTCCCTTCACTTTTCCCAGTGTAAAGACATAAGGAAAAAAGATATCGATTCTATAGAAACTTTACGCAAAATTCCATATCAAATATAAAAAACATGTTTCAATTACAATTAAAAATTCCTTAGACATTTTGCACAAATTGTTTTCGTGTAGAGTTTCTATTTAATTCTGATATATTCCCTCTATTAAGTTTTCATGGGGAAAATGTCAATAATCTCATACGGAAAAAAATGTACAGCCGAATCGACGATATTTAGCCTTGATCTGGCCACAAATTTCGTTGGAAAGGAACTGACCATATTGGCGAAATCTTCAGATTAGAAATTTGCTGCATAATTTAATTGGACTGTTATTATTATTATTATTATTAAATCACATTTTTTAATCGTTTAAACAAAGATATTTTATAGCTGAAATCAAAACGTTGATTCCAAAGGTTTGCATATATTGTGCTAATTAAGTAGGAATAATTTTGACCTAATTTTGATAAATGATAAATTTGAAACTTCTGCAGAGGTTTCAAATTTATCATTTATTTACCAGTTTACGCTAAAACTATAAGGACTAAAAAGGCTATATTGAAATTAAGATAAGTGAAATTAATCGCAGAACTGGTTTTTAAATTTATATAACTTTCCAAAACATGGATTCGAACTTATATAATTTCTCCGTATTTCTTACTATCTAAAAGATTCCACGTGGTGTTTCAATTTTGTATAAAATTTGACACTCGTAAAGTTAATAGCCAAATTAAAGATATAAAAATCAATGAGTTGGGGATGCAGGTGGTTGTTCCAAAAAGAAAAATGACCTTTTTCATATACATTTTTGTTTTGTTGATTCGAATTTTCAATACTTTTTCGTTTCAACAATACATTTTTTTCCAGGCATTATCTGTTCACAGCATGAAGTAAATACTTACGATTAATCTAAAATCATACATCAGATGATGCGTGTGTAATCTTGCATGATTAAACAAAATTTCGAAAATTAAAAAAAAGTAGAAAAAGTGGGTAAAATGTTATACAGTCGTATTTCTCTCTCTTGGAAGGTTATTTATTAATTCTTTAAGAGAGGCACTTGAAAATTCCTTAAATTTTACTTTTCCTAATGTTTATTTTACCTAAATTTAGTTGTCCGAATAACAATGTGTCCTGATCTCTATTTTTTCATAATTATCGTTGGATCTAATATTTTTCCAAATTAGCATTGCGGGTAAGTTTTATGTTCCCGATTTGTTATTTGTCATAATTTTCATTTGACCAAATTACCATTTACCCTGATTTTTATTTTTCCGAATTGACATTTTGAAATAGAAATTTAGTAATATGAGATAGATGCTAAAAAATTATGGCAAATGGTGAAACGATAATTGGGAAAAATTGTTACTCTAGTAAATGAATTGTGGTAGAATAAACATTAGGGAATGTAGAATATGGGCAATACTAATGAGTCTCTCTTTGAGAAACAATGGTGTTTTGTCGGGTTTTCTTTATCATTTAAACGCCTTCTGTTTTTTTAAATTCTCAATATATTAAATGTAATGTCAATGTTTTCTTATCGAAAAGCAATTACCTTACTAAAGCCCAAGATCCTAAGATTTCCCCAGGAATACGTTGGAACGCAATTTCAGTGCCTCAATTATCAAGGGGGGAAATTTCTGAAAGTGTCCGCTCCCAGCGAGATTACAATCCACCGATGGCGCTTTTAAAAAATCGCATAGTCGCCAGGCAAGTCCCGATTGCGACAGAGTTTAATTGAACCCCTTTCCATTTTCCATCACCCTATGGGTTACCTTTGTGCCGCAATGTCGTCTGTGTGAAAATCGGGGGAGGGGGGTAGAACAAGTCTGACGGCTGTGGCAAAAAAGAGGTACAAAGAAATTCAATTTCCAATTCAGTCGACGGATCAGAGACTTTCTCACGCAATCGAGCGACGAAATTAATTAACGATTAACGTCCGTTCAGAGTCACCACCGTCGGCGTTCGCGTTCTCGGGTTAAATCGGATCATTTTGATCCTGCACGTGACTTCCGGAGTTTTTAATCGTCGAGCAGGAAGTGAGGGACAGGCTCGAGTGAAACGGAAAGAAGGGTCGACAAAGGCGGTTGATTGTGAAAAACGAAAAAGTTATTCCTCAAATCCACACGATCTTTTATATGTTAACAGTTTGAAATTAGAGGTGCGAGAATCGGAATGTTCGAACGATTGGATAATCTAATTAGGGCAACGTTGAATTTAAGGCTTATGGAATTTGAGAGGAAGGATCACGGAAACAATCTTTATATTTAGTTAAATCAATCAAATTTTACTAACCAAATATTTTCATTGAATGAAACCATATGCTATGATTGGATCAACTAAAATTTTGTTGAATCAAACACATTTTTTTCCCAGTGCACACTCTCTTAATTTAAATCAGTGGAATTTCACTGAGAATCAGTACCTTAATTCTCAATATTTGATATAGTGAAAATTCACTCAAATTCCAATAGTTTTTTCAAAATGAAATTTCAGTCAGCTGTTACTGGGTTTTCAATAGAAAAGTTACTGAATTTTCACTGAAACTTTAATCAAGCCGGCACTGATTCTCTGTGTGAAATTCCACTGACTGAAATTTAGAAAACAGAAAATGAAAGGTACTAACTTACCCAGTAATACAACATTTCGAAATTATTTTAGAATCAAACATTTTGGAAAATTAAATACTTCAATTAAGTTTTTTAAAATATAATGAAAATTCTTCTAAAAGAAATTAATTCACCTAGAATAAATTCTTTGGAATTGAACACATATACGCTTTTCCATTCATCAAATAAACCAAATTAGCTAAATATAACTGCGATCCTGGTATCCATTTGCTCAATTTAGATGGAAGACCTATTTAACCATATTCTGTGAGCACAGTTCACATTTACCCTCAATATTATAATGAAGTGAAGTGTGCATTGTGCAAGCACTGAAATTTGGCTCTACAGAACTGTGCGATTATGATTGATTATTGCTTCTGATTGTAAATTATAATGATTATGTACATAGAGAGATGTTTGTTGAACAAAAAGTTTGATTAATTTATATCAGTCGTTAATTATCAATAAAATTACTAACATTCTAAAGCTAAGAGCTTTTCAAAAACTCTTTTTCCCTTACCCATTATACTTTCCATGAATTCAGAACAATTTGTAGTATTTCAGTCTGTCGAACACATTTCATTTCCGTAATTAGAGTAAATTCCGTACAAAATTGCAATCTTTTGCATCTTCTGCTGATGGAGGATCCTTTTTAATTTAATTAAATGGGAGTACAGTTTTACCATTTAAGTGAAACAACTATAATGAAATAGTCTCTAATGAAAATAAAGAACTATGTTAATTTCTAATTGAGTCGGGAAATTGGAACGAGTCATGAACTAGTAGAATCCAGTTAGCGTAAAACTAAATAATTCGAACATTTTTAATGAAATAAGTACTTTGAAGGAAGTGCTTGACTTTCTGCAAAATGTGGTAGCAAACTGTATGCCAGCGAAGCTTATTCAAGTTCATTAAAGCATAAACTTTTAATGTTCTTATGACTAGTAAATCTTTCTCTAAGACTCATGTAATATCTTCTTCGACGTTAGTTTCCTTGATAAAGATACATTGCTATGGTGTCAACATTCCAGGTGCAAAACCAAATGAGATTATTTTAATTCAAATATCATAGAAAGTACATCAAATAAAACAAATTAAAGCCAATTGTTAAATTCAAATTAATGTTTGTTTTAAATTTAAAAATGGGAAACGTTATATTAAAGTACTGCAAATCTCAAAAATAGACCCACTTTTTATTCCTTATAATTTTAAAGCTGAAATCTAAGCACAATTTGGAAAAAATGATTTAGATTAGAACTGTTTATTTAACAAAACTTGCTTGTATTTTTTAGGTGTTTACTTACATTTTAGGCTAAATCTGCCATTCTTATCCAATCCTAATAATAATCAATAGCTTTTGACTTTATTTTGAGATTTTGCATGATTTTATTCAATTGGTTCTTATTCAAATATTTTACTTTGGAATTATACATCAGCTAATATTTTTGTGAATTTGTTTTAGATAATTTTAGTAAAAACCAACAGAGAAGGGTTGTAAATCATCTTTCAGGGGATATAACCAACTTTTGATCATTGGGATTGCATAAAAATTGCAACTGTCATTTTAAATTGAAACTAAAACACAAGAATCCAAGAAATTTTTCTTTAAATAGACAATTTGAATGCTAAGTATTATTTTTCTCAAGTAAGCTTCACCATTACAATTTTAAAACATGAATAGGTCTGAGTTGAACAAATTTCAAAATTTTAAAACAATACAATTACAAATTTAGAATCATTGGAAACGCAAGAATTTTGATTTTAAATTGAACAGGTCAAAATTATACAAGAACACATTATCAATTTCTCAAAAGAGCGAGAAAACTGTATGTAAAATCAAAGTCACTATTTAAAGATAAATCAAATGTTCATTCCATAGCCGAAATGTTGTTAAATTGAGGCCAAAAAAGTTTAATCAGTCAAACTTATCCGGATTCGAGGAAATGGATGTGGAAGTTAACAATCTCACAGTGGTACTAATCTGAGGCTTCATTCTTGCTTGCGATGAAAAATTCAATTTTAATTTGACAAAATAAGTGATTAAATAATAATTGAATTATTTGATCAAAAAACAGTATTTTGAAAAAATTATTTTAACACAATGTGTATTTAATGTTTAAGATTTTTTCATGCAATTAACACATTTTCGATATAAATGCTGTTTATCTATTTCTTTACTGCAACCCTGTAGTTCTGAATTGAAATTGAAACTTCAAAAAAATTACCAATTTCATCAAGAATTAATTTGAATTTAAAAGCGTCGAAATTAAAAATACTCTACGTATTGTATTTTATAGATTCAAATTTAACAAACTGAGTTTTTCAAATTCGAAAAGAATCTCCCATAGAAGCTTTTAAAATGAAATAATAATTTCCAGATCAAGTTGAAAACATTAAATTAGATGATTGTCTATTGACTATTGTCAATTAACGATCCCCTGGGAACAATATATGCTAGAAGACTTTACATCAAAAATTTTTCTGAAGACTTCTCTCTAAAATTACCTTTTTCCGTAGTAGCAATATGAATGACGTTCTACTAGTTGATTTATGTTCTCTGAGATTGATACTTGAGCTTTTTTGCTTAATCAGAACAAAGTTGTGTCAGTCAACAGGGAGACAGATTCCACGTCAAAACGGCAGTCAGTGTGAAAGCCCGGCTGTCTCCTCTTGACGAGACAATGGGCGATCGTGAAAAGAAGACAATGAAGAGTGGATCTCAAGTTCTTTTTTTTATCTTCTTGCTTTGTTTTATCTCTCTCACTTGCTATACAGGGTGTTCTCGTGACAATAACGGATACACTTTTTGTCTCTGGCCTCTCAGGAAACTTTCACAAAAACAACTTCGTTAATTTGAGAACCTTGCTAACGATGCGAAAATACGTACCTGCATAAATTTACACAAACTCTAACTCCTTTTTTCCTTTATCTTTCTTATTGCAATGATGTGAAAAATAGATTATTTATTTAAATAGTTTCGATATATTATAAACATAAAAATACTACTAATATACTAGTAATATTATCTTTATTTTTACGTTGTCTTTTGTACATTATTTTAAAGATTTTTTTACTTTTTCTAAAATGAAAATGGGTTTTTGATAAAGAACACCCTGTATATAATATATACATACTTCTTTCACTGCAGTGAGAGAGTATCCTTGAATAAGACAAGGGGCACTTTGTCCAGAGAAGCGACCCTTTAGTCGAGCAAATATCTGCCAAGTTTCCAAGTAGCTGATTGGCAAGAAAAAAGAATGCTGTCCAGAACAGTTGAAATATTTAAGAGAGAAAAAAAGCATGTTTCAGGTAATGAATTGCTCGTCAAATATTTAGAATGAACCATTATATGTGAAAGAAGAATATTCAGAATGACCAAA
>CAKNWW010042436.1:0-10596 GCA_932074435.1 Andricus kollari
GGTTGCATTTCAGGGATAAAATTCCTTTCTGTAACAACCCTTGAAAAATTAGAGACTGGTACACTTTTGGGAATTTTTGTCGAACGTTAACTAACCTTTCCACTTCCGGTGATTGCGGTCTACTTGGCCACTCGTACTTTGGTTAAGATTTGAGGACTGGGTAATAGTGGGCCTATTGTCTGGTATTCTACTAGTGACCACCGCATTTGTATTGGTGGTAACTGTAGTAGTTGACGCAATTGGGGTTCAAAGAATCCCCCACTAAATGATCCGGATTCCGAGGGTGCATAGTTATGTTGGATTTGTGGTGGGTGGGATCCCGAGATCCCATTCAGAGATGCGCTTCTACGAACCGTGGAAGGGGTGCTATTTCCCCCTGACATAAATGTCTCGTCTGTTATTACCAAAGTATCAAGTTCGATTCGACGCCTATGCGATTCGAATGGCACTTGATTTGACGTATCTTCATCTGCTGCCGTCCATACGGGCTCCCCCACAAATCTCCTGAAATATCTAATTGCCCTATCCAATACCACTTCGCGAGTACCGGTATTGTTAACGAAATGTGCATTTAAAATAGCACGGATTCTTTTCGTACCCAGGTTTAATAACTAACTGTTATCTTGTTCGGATGTAAATTTATTAGGATATATATGAGGAAAAACCACTCAAAACAATTGTATAATATATAATCTCATGACTCAAATCGGTGAGAGAGAGTCAATAATTTGTACACAAAAACAAAATTCATATCAAAAGAAATTCCGCCACGTCTGGCTGACACTTTAAAATAAATTGTATAAAAGATTTTAAAGCTAGACACCGAGCAGAGGAATGAAAGCTCAGAGCGACACTTCCTCCCTGGAACACCGAAGAAACAAATTTTTCTCCGCGACTGACGCCATTGATAGAATAAATATAAATTCCAAACACTAACTACAAAAAATAAATTAAATAATGCCGCCCATCTTTACCAGACAATCCTGATCAGTGCAGATCCGTACTTCTCAACGGTTGGATAAAATCAAACGATAAATAAACCACTCTGTGGCGACAACTTCAAAAACGCAAGTAGCGAAACAAAACAGTGCGACTTCCTCACACGAGGCTCGAACGATCAAAGACAATGAGTTTTCTTCTCTCAATGGCACGTAGACCGCCCTATTCCTCCCCTCCTGCGCGGGGAGACGAGATGTGTCTTTTGCGCTGGCGCAGTGTCATGGCGGATGGAGGGAGATTTCGGGACCTTTATGCCCAAAAGATGGTGATAGTGGTGCTGCGACGAATCCTCGGCGGTGGGATTTGAATCGCCCCAGGTACAGGATTTGGAATGCAGGAGTCACATCCATATTCCACCCCCGGTGTACAACATTCGGTTGCGCCTGTGCCTGTGCGACTTCAACCCGCCTTGTTTTCTCGTCGTCCATAATGCTGATCCTTGATGGTCGTTTATGCTGCAAGAGAACTCACTCCTTCTTCCATCCCTCTCTTGTCCTCAAAACTCGGTGAATGACGTAAACAAAAATAAAACAAAAACCGAAAATAATTAGCAAGAGTGACTCTTACTCTTTCTCCTTATGAAAAGTCCATGAGAGTGTGTACAACAAAAAGAAAAGAAATGGTAAAACATTTCAAAGAATAAACAAAAATAAATGAATAAAATATAAAAAATAAAATCAGTGGGCCCTCGATCGAGCCTCGTTTTCTCGCGGAGATTTCCTCCAAGAGCGGAGGAGCTGTTTACAAATTATAAAAAGTACAAAAAAAACAAAGTAATTTTGCAGGTGAAACCTGCAACATTACAAAGGTAAGGTAGTAACGTAAACGATGACAAAATCCCAACTCGTGACGCTATCAGGGCAACTAAGCCCCTGAATGGACAGAACGATGCCGAAGTTAAGGAATTCATCATGAAAGTCCAAAGAATTAGGCAGCAGTGCAGGTAACCAGATCTACTAAGAGACTTTATATTTTCGGAGAAAATTCAACAACAAGCCGAGAGGGTAATCCTTTTCAACGAGATTTACACCTACGAGGATTTATATGAAGGCCTATATCAGTGAGCCATTTGAGAACTAAGTTTGAGAGATGGAGTGATGAACGAAATTAAATATGTGGTTCAATCCTCACATAAAGGACCTACGAAAAGAAGGATTGCCCTTGAAATAGAAGAAACTGAGTGCCTTCAGAAATACATGATGTATCTAAGAAGGGAAATAGACTTGGAGGTTAAAGCCCAGAAATCAAAAAATATCCGGGAAGCATAGAATATGGCAACTGAGATGGAAACTTGGTTAGAAAATAGTCAACTAAGAGTACCGACACTTGGATCTCAATACCTTTTTGATATTATTCCTGCTGATTTTCCCCTAACAGAATTCGGAATAATAGGATTTCCTTTGCTAAAGAAGTATGAAAAACACTCGCTTACGCCAAAATTCTTGATACTGGGCAAAAACAAGTTACTCCTCTACCTAAGCATGCACTATATCACAAAATCACAGCATGTATGCCCTATCCAAGTCAAGGATACCGATTCAAACGTATGAATCGAAGGAAATAAACAGATCCCAGACGGCATTTACTCTATAACGCCAATGAGAATGATCTATATCAATTTATAACTAGGAATCAACCCTGTTTAAAATGCCAGATGAAATAAACTGCGAAAAAATCCTTAATATACAGTGTCGAGACGAGACTCACAAAAAAGGAAGGAACGAATGTACCACAGGCTTTAAAGTATTTAATAGAATTTTAGAACTTTAGAAAATACTACAGTTAAACTACATCGAACCTTAAATTCGAAAACAAATTAACAAAATCATTACAACCTATGATAAGGTATTTATAGTACACAACCTGGAGACCCAGTACCACGTACGCAAATAACAGAGCACGAAATTACGCCGAATGCAAGAAAGATAGTGAATCTGTGATCACATAATTTACCAGACGCACATAGAAAATTTACCCTGGTCTTCGATTACAGACACATTAGTAAGGATACTGACCAAGACGCAAATCTCTTACAGGTTATCGACGATATTCTCGACCAATTGGGATAGTCGAAATTTTTCTGCGCTTTTGATATGAGTGCAGGTTTCCACCACATCCCAATTAACCAGGCATCTAAAAATATAATATATCATCAACATCTCAAGGTCGCTGCGAATACAATCGTATGCCTTTCGGCCTAAAAAATGCACCAGCCTCAATCCAGCGAATGATGGACAGCGCCTTTAGAGGTCTAATTGGCAGAGAATCCTTCGTGTACTTAGATGACATAGTAATTATAGGAAACCCCTAGAGGAGCACAACTAAAACTTGATTAAAGTGGTTGAAAGGATAAGGGCATTAGGACTAAAATTACAACCAACGAAATGCAAAAACTGAAGCGGTATAGAACTTTAAAATCCCTACAACGGTGAAGAAAGTTCAGTCTTATTTGGGCTTGGCAGGTTACTATCAAAAAAATTAAAAAAAAAACATCTGTAGTATAGCAAGAACTCTGACTAAGCTAACCAAAAAAGTGTCCATATTCGTCTGGACACACTACGATTTCCGAACTTCAAGGAAACTTTTGAGCTGACTACTGACGCATCCGACCCAGGATTGGGTGCAGTACTATCGCACAACGGGCACCCATGCTTGTTTATATCAAGAACATTGAACAAGGCAGAAGAAAATTACACCACCAGTGAAAAGGATTTTTTCGCTATAGTATGGGCGGTCAAACGACTCCGTCAATACTTAGGAGGGAAAAAATTTACAATTCAGACGATCACAAGGCCTTGGTTTGGCTCCATAACGTGAAAGTCCCAAGCTCACGCATTCTAAGATAGAGGTTCAGATTAGAGCAATACAAGTATGAAGTCCAGTACGTTGAAGGTAAAGAAAATAAAGATGCGGACTGCTTATCTAGACTATTTCCGATTACCAGTCCAGAAATAACCAGTAGAGCTCTATAAGACACAGACACAGTGGCGGAAGGAATCACACCAGAGGGAAAATTACCTAACATACAAATACTCGACACGCCAATAAGGAGGGAGTTATAACGCTTCACGTTCAATGAAGCCAAGCATATAATCACTGGTCACGAGATAGTCGACAGCAGGATAAAATTTAATTTACCTGAAAGAAGAATGAGTGAATCGTTTGAGGAATCAACTGATAAATCAACTGAAAAATCAACTAAGGATGAATCAGAAGGTCTAAAACGCAATGAACAGGTTTCCAATCTATTGTGGAAGGCAAACCCAGTGACAAATACAAGGGTAAAAGTTAAAACAAAGAAGAATGGCTAAGACACCTAGATTAGATGATAGACGATTTCAAGGAGAAGAAATTAACTATAATACGACTACACTTTAAAGACCTTGCGTTTCCATCCATCGAAAGAGAAGAAATAGTAGAAGTGACCTACTATTTATCCAATTACTACGAAGACTCCAGTTTCCACTTGTGTTTCAATAAAACTTGTGAACTAACTAAACAAGAAAAGGTGCGCATGAGAAAGTGGCCATGGACATATTCGGTCAGTTGCCAGAGACAAAGAATGGAAGTAAGCATATTTTGAGCATCCAAGACAGGTTAACGCGATACACTTTATTACTAACAATGAAAAACAAAACTTCTGAAAGCATCCTAGAAAATTTAATGGAACATTACATTTACGTGTTTAGGGCACCACAAGTTATTCTGACTGATCAAGGACAGAACTTCTTATTAGAACTAGTGCACCATTTTGAAGAAATGTTTGAAATTAAGCACATAAAACTACAGCATTCCATCCTCAGGCAAACAGAAATATAGAAAGAATGCATTCAATATTGAATTAATTTATTCAGACTTCAGTGGAAGAAAACAATAACGAGTGGGATGAAAACATCAAGTTCATAAATTTCGCGATTAACACTGCCAGGAACGAGACGACGGGACTCTAGCTGTTTAAGATGACCTTTTGAAGAGATCCAAACCTTCCCTCGACATTAGCCCGTTCACCCACACTCACCTATAGCCACTCGATAAGGAAATGGAAAGCCAAACATGAAAAATAATTACAAAAGGCTAAGGAGAGTATCCAACTACAACAAGAGATGTCTAAAAGAAGATTGGATGAAAATGTAACGCAACCTGTCCGATCTACGAAATTAGAAACCTGGTTAAATGGAAAAATAACAGCATGTTAAACAAATCGGAACCCAGCTAGAAAGGCCCAGGCACAATATAATCCAACTTTGAGAAAACAACAACTTTATCATAAATTACAAGAGCAAAATGATTAGAATCCACATAGATCAAGTCATACCGTTTTATGTTTCAGACAAACTAGAGTACATATTAATTTAGGCATTGTTTGTGGGGGACACATACAAAATATAATTGTCAAAACTAGCACTCTGATTAGTGTAGAAAATTTCCAGCTGTATAAGGAATACGACACATTAGATTTAGCCAGGCATTTAGAGAATAAACAAACATACAATAAATGTAACCTTCCGGATAGCACAAAAGTTTCCCTGAACATTACAATGGAAGATTCGGAGAACACCGAAAAATGTTACAGGAAGGTTCCTGGAAATAGGTAAATGCCCGCGTATCAGAAAAGGTTCCCAAGGAAGACTCGGAGGATGTTCGTGAGGAATTTAATTAATTAATTTAATAGAATTCGAAAATTCTCACGAACAATCCCCGAACCATCCTTGGGAACCATCTCTGATACGCGGATATTTACCTGCTTTCGGGAACATTTTTCGTAATTCTCCGAACCTACCATTGAAACGTTCCAGGAATGTTCAGGGAAACTTTTGTGCTGTCCGGGCTATGATGTTAATTTCGAACATCAAGATCTAAGAAACTCAACTTATTTTGAATAAAAAACAAAAACAACCTATAACCGCATGTAGTAACTTACGCGGCAAGCGCTCGACCACTACTGGAAACAGGTATCACAATTAAACCTAGAAGGGTTGAAGTTTAGATTTTGGAGTAACAAAAATTGTCTCGAAAAGGAAGTGATACGAGCACCTGAATCTCACCCCTCATCCCCACTACCATATTTGGGCCATACGTGCCTCTAGCATACGTGGGCAATGGTGTAGCGTCCAGCTCCGGCGCATATTCAGTTCTCTTCCAGCCTTCGTGCAATAAGGACGTACTATTTGCTGTCCGCATTTCAGTTCTCAGTATTAAATTCATACACATTATTTCCCACGTAACAAGGGTATTACCGAACTTTTTTGTATTTTTCACGATTTGGTACGAAAAAAAAATCGTAAAATACTCTTAAATATCATCTAAATATGGTTATGTCCTCCATTTACTGATCTAATTCGGTAATCGTTAGCTAATAAATTGTATCCGTGATTTTCGCGAGATGCGGGATTGCGGGACGACTAGATAGTGCTTTTAGTATTTTACAAACGTTTCAGGCGGCTACCATATTCCCATTTTGAGCATTGTATTTTTAGTTTAAATCTGTACTTGCGTGTATGATAGTGTAACATACTATCTCAAATTTTACACTTGACACCTTCGTTTACAAGTGCGTATTAAATTAACTTTATGGTCATATTCTTATTTGTTGCTATACTGAATTAAGCTGTGGTTTCAACTTTTATCAGCAAGCTCTTTTGTCGGCTGTCAAATTAGAGAAAGGACATATATTACTGAGCGTTGCTCCAACAACGGACAGACGTACTAAGGTGTACCGAAACATACGGCACTATGCTCTCTTTGTAGGTACATGTCAAAGTCAAATAATAGTATTTTTATGTGGTAGCCGCGTAAACAAGGTGTTTTTGGCTAGGATAATTTTTCTCTCGAGAGCAAAATCATTCATGCATGAGGAGCGAATCTAAAGTTCCCCTTTTTAGCTTATAGGTATGTAATGGCCATAACATACCTATGATCTTGAAAAGCATCACTTAAGTTCGGCTCCACAGGCATGAAAAACACGACCATATCCATGCAGTTGCTAAATACAACATCGAATGAATCGTGGAGGAGAGAGATTTTGGCAACTCCAATATGTTTTCAGGACTCGTCTCCGGCTCGCACGCTCGCCTACGACTCGTACTGAAAACATATATTCGTCAATAAAGTCCCCCTTCTCCGCTTTGGTGCATAATATAATATTTTCCACCAGCCATGAAGATGTGGCTTTTTTATGGATGCTTTCAATTAAACTCCCTCTAGATCAAGTCTGGAAGAGCCTTGTATTTTTTTGTAGCCAAGTTCAAAGAATATGTGTATTTTCCTCAATTTTTATCATAACCAAAAAGTTGTGAGGAGGTTTCTGCCAGACTTGACATAGTGGGACTTAACTTTCAGTTGACAAAATGAGACGTTTGATATATAATCTGTATTTTTTACGGCAGCTGAGATGCGCACTTCAGGCTGCGCAACAAAAGTAAGGTATAGTAGTATATTGTGCACTAACGAAGCGAAGTAGTAGGGATGGGAAATATAGGTAAAAAAAGGTATGGATATTATCAATATTCACCAATAACACCCCCCCCCCCCTCCCGCCAACATAGCCTGACCTTATGTATTTGACAATTACAAAAACTCGAAATTTTGCCTAAAAAAAGGTAGCTGGTCGGCTAGACATAGAGACAACCGCACTCACAGACCTGACACCTGATTGAATCACCGAAACTTCACACTGAACCGAAACTGAATTAGCTGCGCAATACTTGAGATGTTACTTGTCAGAGATTTCTTGCAACGACGCGGCTGTTGACGAAAATATCGATGTATATCCTTGAGAGGGAAATGTATTTATACTTTTCACACACAATACTTCATGTAATAAGAGTATGGTTTCCGACTTTTCTCATGAAATTAGGTCTCACGTTTGGGGTCGTCCATATATTACGTAACGCTTTTATGGAAAGGATGGGGGGACTAGCCTGGCGTTACGAAAATGCTGAAAAACTACAGGAAAAGTCGGAAAAAGCGTTACAATGTGGGGAGGAGGTGGTCCAAAATCGCTAGAAAGATACGTTACGTAGTATATGGACGACTCCTGTGAGGTTAGTTAAAAGGGACAAATACCGTTCAGAACAATTCGCGTGGGGCGGAGTAACAAATGCGCAGCCACATACACAGTCAAAGTGCACTTTCGTTGCCTAGGCTGGCAAAGTACGTCCCCACTAAAGATCCTTTAGAGAATTTTGTGACACGTGCGCCCCCACCAGTTTAGAGCCAACCGGAATACGGATGCCTTCTTAATGTGCGTTGGCACTATACCTGCTTGACTAAAAGCTTAGTATACCCAGCCATGGCCAAGTTGCGGGAGTGTGCACTCCACTGAATCTGAAACATAGTGTCAGACAGGACTCAACTGTGGCATCCTCAAGAGGTGGCAGTCATTTCGGTTGCCCGACCTATGTAGCAACCCGGTATGAATGAGTGCATTAAAATAGATAAAAATGACTTCAAATATGGTGAAATTCACAACGTTTTGAATCCAAATGAATGTCGTTTTTTGCCGTTAACGTTTTAATTCAAATGAACCTAAACTATTTGCGTCTCACATAAATCCTGTTTAATCCCATGATTATTTCTGTCGATAAATGAATATATTTTAATTCTGTTGAAGTGTGTAGAAATTGAAGGCAAATTAATCGTGTTTAATACTCTTAGGCGAGGAGGAGTGTTAAAGTCAATTTTATTCCTTCCGTAAAGTATAATTGTCAACATTTTAATCCAGAATAATTCTATTTGACTTAAAGTGCATTCAAGCCAATCCCGAGCAATTCATCCCTCGGCCAAATTCACAGCCACTTTTTTGAGAATTTGAATAAATAACTGGAAATTTTAATGCATAGGTTGGCTAATAATTGATGAGAAAAGGGGGGAGGGCATTTAATCATTTTTTATAAGGTTTTAGTTAGGTCTGAGCTATAGGCACGGACATCCTCCAGAAGGTATTATATTTTTGTGTGCAAGGCTAGCGTTAAAGGTATAATGATTAATTCTCATGCGACATCAGGAGAATATCTACTCTCGAGGGGCAGTGAATATTGAGAACCAGGTTTTTTCTGCGGTATTTGTAGTATCGCTGGGTGAAAAGGACACCTAATTTTTCCCTATTTCTGCAAAGTAATTGTGGCAAATATTATCGAGGGAAGCGTCTTTGGCTGATGAATTAGTCACCACGTGACTACGCTTTAACCGCTTTACGCGGTTTATCAGCCTCTGTATAGTTCTAAAAGTAGCCGTTTACACAATAGAGGCGGACTGTATGATTGTGAGTCTGCAATTCTCCTAGAAGTATTATAGGCAAATAATAGTACTATACGCATTCGCAGTCGCCCGTATATGATTATGAAAGCGTCAACCTAACCTCAAATATCAGACCTAATAAACTTGCACTGAAAAAATGGATGTTTAAACGTAAGATCTAGATGTTCAGGCTTAACATCTTTCATGCTTAACCCTTCCGAGGAAACATCTTTTTCCAACTATTTAACGGAACATCCGTCTGCGAGACGGATACCTTGGTGTTTCCAATAACTTCTACAAAACTAATATTTCACATAAGTCTACGTTTACGTCTTTTACGTCCTCGGGGCCTCTAATCCTTACCTGGCAACAACTTTTCAGATGCTATCCGCCTGAAAGACGGATGTTCCGACGGAAGGGTTAAATATAGGACAGCAATCTAGATGTTCAAAGTTAGTATCTTTAGATATCAGAAAGTGAGATGTTACCCTGTAACATCCAAAATGTTCAACTAATATATCCTAAATATCACATGTATGGTTATGTCAAATAACGGCTGTAAATATTTGAGGAGTTTACTTATTTCTGATCATTCAAGGAATAAATTGATAACTTATTTGTGAATTTTAAAATTAAACTTGAATGTTCGTACATGAACGAAGAACAGATAAAAGGTATGAAATGTCGATTAGATGATACATTCAATCAAGTTGAGGTTATGTTTAATACTTGTAATTCAAAATAAAAAATAAAAACGGCCCAAGTAAGCTGAGAACGAATGATCTGTAATCAGCATTTAAAATTCTATCTATTTTAGGTTACTTAAACTCAAATCGTATTTTAAATTTACAAACATGCTGTCAAATGTGTTCGAGTCAATATAACCTCAAACTTAAGAACCTTGTTCCGTCGTGCAGCCAGAATAAAGTCGTTATCCAATTTTAATTAAGGATAGCTCATTTTGATTATTTGGAAATGTTCCAAAATTGTATTATTCTATACTTGTAATATCAAAAATATATAGCCGTCAAATATAGTCGTTGAATTCCAATGCGCGATGCCCAAGCGCTCGGGCGATTTTAACATCTCAATGTGTTTCAGTTTAACATCAATTATGTTTGCGCCTAATATCTCAGAAAGATAGTAGATGTTCGGCATGAATATCTACATATTAGGCGGTACAATCTTACCCTTTGAACATCTACATTTAAACATCCATTTTTCTCCATGTATAAATCATATTTTTTAAACCCCTTTTACGTAAAGTATCGTGTGTGCTAAGAAGACAAACTTCTTTTTATCTTAGTGTGAGTTTGCAAAAATGAGCCATAGACAAGCAAACTCACGCTCGGATAAAAA